>JAJVSH010000079.1:866647-912994 GCA_021460005.1 Tetramorium alpestre | reverse complement strand
TATATATATATATATGTGTATATATGTTGCATATGTAACCTTTATTGCGAAATTACTCACAGATTGTGGGAGGATATCTCGTCTCTATTGCGTTGTTCCTTTACATCTTGCATAACGTCAAGGAATATTCGCGTCATTATTTTATAGAATATTATGAAACACATGGCATAATTTTCTTATACGAGTACACTTTGCCTTCAAAGATAAGAAAATATAAAGAAAATATTCTACTGTGTGGTGAAGCTATAAATAAAAATTATCAAATCAGAACAGTAAGATCTAATAAAATTCATATATATACATATATATATAAAACTGAAATATTACAATATTGCTGCCGAATAGAACAGCAAGTCATAAAGATAATGTCAAAATGATTTGAATTATAAAAAGTGAGCTTTTGGGAGTCATATACTCATCATTTTAATGTCATTTTGATATTATCGTGACTTCCTGTCTTTCTGGGCTGCAATAGTACTAAAATATTCTGTATTGATTGGAAGTATTGCGTTAATTCTTCATGCATATTGTTATATCGCATTTATCATGTATAATTTATAAAGCTATTCAAATATCAGCAATTGGTGCCTACAAAATTTTAAACATTGTCCACAGATTCCTCTCCACCAAACAGATTTTTCCAGCATAAAAATTCAATCAATTATCATTTTCTTTTCACATCTCTGGGATTAAATGATCCAACGTCGTAATCTGATTCCATTGCATTTATGTTACAATTATAAAATTTGTATTCATAATTATTTTGCAATCCACTCAAAGAGACACTTAAAAGATTATTAAAGAACTTCATATCATTAAATTTCATTTTAAACCGATTACATCTCGCCTGAAATTAATTGACTCGAATTATTTCCAGATACAAGATTTACGAAAAGTTCTCTCCTTTCGTTCCCGAATCCCTGGCACAACATTGAAAATTACGTATCGCTTGTAACTTTATATTTTCGAATTAAGATAAGAAGAAGCTATTTGAGTTTCGAAGGAAAGGTCGGATAAAAGTTTTCGAGACATCTAAAATAGTTATTAATAATTGAGTATGATTTAATTTTTAATGATCATTAAGGTGATCCGATTTTTTCCTTGGTTGATCCAAAAATAGCCTCTTTTTACCCTAATACAAATCGAGTGAGCAGCAAACAGTAGCTTGTATATTTTCCCAGTTAAAATTCGTTCGATCGCGCAACTTCGGCGAATGGAATCGTGAGGGAAGAGCCGTCGTCGATAGACTCGATGATGTTTCTGAGAAGTTAGATGAGATATTTTTTGAAAAGTTTATTTATCCCTAAGAGATATACAAAACAAACATTTCTTCTCGTGTAACTATTATAATTCCCCTAGTAGTATAACACAGGAAATTCACGTCATTATCCTTTTCGAGATGCTCCACTTCTTCCATTTCACTTCCCTGCTTCTTTCTCCTTGATTTTTCCCCCCCTTTGTTTCGTTCAACTGTCCTTCTCCATTGATACCGATCAGATACCGTGTCTTACGCAATATCAGCATCGGTTACAATCTGCTCACTCCTTTTTTTTCCCCCTTTTATAACCAGCTATATGTTAAAATTATGCACATCTGCAAATCAGTATTAAAATATTACAATTTGATATTTTACAGTCGTTTTTCATCCGCGTCCTCAAACTCCCTCTACAGAAAACAGGTTCCTTTTTCGCCACGTTCTGCTCATTGTGATCAATCGTTAAAAATCCATATCTTTTACTGTCTTTTTTTTTTTTCGTTTTTACGTCGACAATGCGAGACAATGTGCTCTGGGGGAAGGAAGGGAAAGGAAACGGGTGGCGGGGGTGGGACGAAGAGATTTTTAACATTTTTCTTTTTTGAGAAAAAGTGACGATAAATTTTCCGTTCCGGGTAGTGGGCCAAATACGTATTGAGGGTGCGAGTGTGTCGGTCGGTCCCAATCATAAGAAAGCCTCTAAAAATTTATATATAGATATACACGAGTGCGTAAATGTACATATAAACATATAATATTATATATAATTTTTCATACATTTACATGTACACCCATCTCGTGTTATTCAACGACGAATGAGAAAAAGAAACTAGCGAGATCCTATTTCTGTTTTTTTTCTTTTCCTGTCTTTTCAACATTCTTTCGTTACTTTTACTCGTTACCGAATTCGGAACCTGTCGGTCCCCTCTTTTAATCCCGAATACGATTAGAATGCACTGTACACGCTATAGGATCTAGGAATGTTAATATTACAAGAAACCACAATAATTTATTATAATACAGCCTGCTGTACACCAGATGACTCGAGGCAGTACAAGACAGAGAAAACGCCTTTTCTTCGCGGGGAGCTTATCTCTTATTTAATTCGATTACTCCCGGGAATATGATTTAACGAAGGAAACGGCGGTTATTATATCATTCACGTGAGTCTTGAGAGATTTGAACGTATTACCCTTTTACTACTTTTTTTTTTTTTTATTTCTTCCAGTGAGTTAAAAACGAATGTGAGAGGGAGAATGGCGATGGTAAGGGGCAGGGACCACTTCAGTGTCAGGTTAAGAGAAAAAAACAGACAGAAAGAGAGAGAGAGAAAGAGAGAAAAAGCTAAACGGAGAAGAAAGTCTTTTGTGGTGTGTTAAAACTACGATCGCACGAGAGTCGCGCATCGATTTCGACGTTACGCCAAGACGAATGTTTAACACTTTGCCAATCGTGCGAGTTACGCCCTAAAATATATTTCTTTTAGTACTTTTGTAATTACAAATTGATTAAGAATCAAGGAAGAATGACATGGCATTAAATATACTGGTTTATCCATTTAGTCGTTTTCACTTCAATGGATTATGAAACGGCTACTCGTACAGTCGGCAAGTGTTAATAAATTCGTCACGCCATCCGTTATTTTAATATAACGCTCCTGCGATCTTAAAGAGAAACGACGAATTAATAATGATTTCTGCTGGTATCGTCGAGATCGAATTCAAGGTTAATGAACGAACGTTTTTGTTATAATCAACGTGAAGTTACTATCGATTCTTCTTTCGGACAAGAGAGAAAATTTTGTTGGCTGCAGGCTGCCGGCAGCCTCAGAACAGCGCAATGTCTATGATAAAAAAAACTGGAATTTCATTTTCGTGAGTACAATATTCGTCATTTTAATAAACAAGCATTAGGACTCGCGCGCGTGGCAACACTGTTGCTGCTCCACGAGATGCTAGAATATCGTGCTACTGATTTTGATTTAATATTAGGTCCTTGCACATGAAATGTCGGTTTTATATGTACATCAATGATTTCTTTTAATTTTTTAGAAAATACAAAATGTATATAACTTACAGAAAAATCATTTCTTGGAAAAAAGATCAATAAAAAAAATGAAATAAAAAAAAATCGTTGATCAAAAATGTAGGAGAAACTCAGAGAGATAAAAAGATAAAAAATACATATTTCCAGCTTTTTATATTCCGGACGTGAAATTTTGCATACAATCATTTACTTCCCTCACATGATTCGTTCGAAGTAATTTATACATAATCATTTCTAAATTATCCTTATAATTAATTCCTATTTTATCAGAAAATGATCCGGATCCGTAACCAATATAGAAATCATACAATTAAATGATAAAATAATATATTTACTAGTAATGGTAATATTAACACATTAACAATATCAATAATATTATTAATGTTCGACTGAAATATCTTTAAAGTAAAAAAATAATATACTAAACTTTTCAATTTTCTCGAATACTTATTACAACTCGGAAAAAAGCAAGTCAAATACGCGCTGTAGTATACTCGTGTAAAAAGAATTGTAAATATAATTGTAAATTGTAATATCTGATTATTAAGTTACTTTTGTTTAAAAGGGTGACATCTCATATGCAATGATCTAATAGAGAAGCTGCGAGCTACATACACACGCACTCTCTTTCTCTCTCGCACACAGTTTTTCCCCCCCGATTCGATTCGACGCATCGGGGACGATCGTTTTTCGGCTACGTAATTAAAGGCTCAATCACGTGGTGGCTCGTGGCTTGTAACACCGCCATGCCGATGTTGAAAAAAAGTACATCGTATGCTTAAAAAAAAGACGTAGAGAGTCGTCGGAGAATTCAAGTCTGCGTTAAGATACACGTATACTTAATTCTAAACGTACTTACAGCTACTACAAGAGACATGTGTGTATCTCGATAAAATCAATTATATATTCGCAAATATGCGTAAAGCGGCCCCATGCCCCATCACGCGCGCTCAACATGATCGATTCGCTAAAAATATACGACAGAAAAAATGAAGCTCTCTGTACAAGGATATACAACAATTGTCTGTACGTGTCTGCATGTGTAAGTGTGTGTATGTGTGTGTGTGTGTATGTATATACACACCCACACATATTTATATAGATACATGCGTGCGTGTATATGTGTTCATGCCATAACGACGCTGGCAACAAATGAACTGAATTGAATTGATCTGATCTGAATTGAATTAAAGTTGAACTAAAAGGAAAATCCCCGAAAGTATAGTACATTAATTTTGCAACGACGCGATATGACTCGCCCCTCTTGAAAACAAGGATCCATGTCGATGGTAATGCGTGGAAAAAACACGAAAGGACAATCTTCGCATAATCAGAAAAAATCTGAAAGAACACGACAAAAAGTATTACAATCATTCCCACGATCCTCGCGATCCTTTGGAGCCGTCATTATCGCGGCGTTTCGTCATTAGTAAACTAAGCTATATAGCGTCGACAGAGCAAAAAGTCAACAATGATTGAGCCCCTGCGCCTTCCATCCGGATAGAGAAAGTATGGGCACTCGCCGTATCTTATCTCTTCCGCTTTTGCATTTTACTCATGATTCTGATTTCTTATTATTTTGTTTTCTTTCATTACCTTTCGCTATCTTACTAGCCGCTTTACATCATCGTTACTATCAATATGTTAAAGTACAAATGTTCACTCATACAATGATCCTCTCTCGCTCATGCTCGCGCACCACTCATGCACTCCAGTTTTCCTTTTAAAATAATTACCATAATTAGCGCGGATTACTTTATCATTATCGTAAATAATCGGGGAAAGAATTAGGAGGTTGGTTGGTGGGGATTGTTGAAGAGCTTGGTTGATTGGTAGGTTGCTTGGTGATTAGTTGCTTCGTTTTCCTAGTGATGGTGGTGTAAGTACGCTCACGCTAAGGTCAATGGTACGTACAGTAGGTGAGGTATGCTTTCAGGATGAAGGACACGGGGTGATAGATGAAGAAATTTCGACGTGCATCCGCTATTCGTCGTCATCCTTCCATTCCTCTTCGCTGTCGCTTTTTATTACAGTTTGGTTCGCTTGCGCAGCTCCCACCATCGGGGCGCCGTCGTTTTGTATTTTCTTTTTGTACGCGGTCATTTCCTGCGAGGAAGAAAAAGATATTTCATCTTCATTTCGAAAATGCTTGGACATTTATCTCATATAATCTATTCAATCAAATTCGAGTTGCGAGTTGTGAGAAAAAGTTTGATTTATTTCGACACGTAGAAAACTCATAACTTTTAGCTTCCGATGTTACATGATTGCAATACGGGTCTGAGTCCTAATGGCGTAAAAACTTAAAAGCGTAAGTTGTGCTAAATTTAGATACGTTACCCTTTCGTATCGAGCCTTGTCCTTCTCTGCCATAGCCTCGTATTTGGATTTGGTTTCGGGATCTGCGTCCGACCATTTCTTGCCTAATTCCTTAGCTATATCACCTACGCCGTACTCAGGATTCAGCATTTTAACCTTACCGCGTTCATCATTGCAGAACCAGAAGAAAGCAGACCTGATGAAATTAATTATAAAATTTATCTACTACTATGGCAAGGATGTGATATGTTAAACCCAGTCTATTCATGGAAACTGAAGAAAATTACAATGTATAATTCGGAAATAATTTAAATTTGAATGTAGTTTTGAAAAATTACTGTAAATTTAATTTTCAGAAAAACAATTGCAACAATTACAACAATTGCTTTACTTGTAAAAAATAAAGTTGCAGGAAATGCCGAGATTTCATAAATATCATTAAAATACAAATAAAGCTTAAAAAAAAAGTTAAATTTTTGTTTCCGTTCGAATTTACAAGTCAATTTTTCTCACTGCATATTTAAATATTAATCAGCAATTTTTTTCGAGATACATTATGTATCTTGAAAAATTTTATGTATCTTAAGCAGCGTGAGGACTTACAGTGATCTCTTGGGAGCATTGTGATCCTTGATGTGTTTGCGTTTTTTGCCCCTGCCCTTATTTTCTCCCTTAGGCGGCGTATAGTTCTGCATCTCCGTGTCGTATCTCTTCTTATCTTTCTCTGCCATTTCGTGGAAACGTTTCTTCTCGATGTCCGACATAGTCTACGACACATACGGTATTCCGTTCATGTAGCGTTAACGTTTCTACACGGTTGGTCTCACAGATCGAGCCACGTGCGATAACATGTTCAATTACTGAGAAAATAAGTGTTTCCCGACCGGTCCGGCATATTCTGCTGCACAGTCGCGTGCACGTAGGATAATGGATACTTTAAAGACACGTTCCTTCAACGACAACGTCACGACGCGAAAGGTTTTTGCATGTATCGGATTCGTTTTACTTATCGATAATCTTGATTCCGCTGAACGAGATAAAGATTGATTGGTTTAACGAGGCCGGACGTGTCAACCCGTAACTATGCGCTTAAATACCGTACTTGCACGTTTATCGAGCGTACGTATTTATTCAGAGGCCAAGATCAAAGTAGTTCTCGAGAATCCGCGAAGCTTTCGACAGAACATTACGCATCCCGTCTCTCTCGCTCGCATCTCTAGCTGTGAAACCGACATACGGAGAAATCCAACGAAGTACGCGATTGCTTCTAAATTCTTAGTTTTTACAAAAACTCCCTAGCGTTAGCAAGGAATTTTATTATTGGTCTATCTCAAATTTATTTATATTACATGTTATAAATATATACATATATGTAAATATATTAATATATATGACATTACATATATTATATATATATATATATATATATATAGAGAGAGAGAGAGAGAGAGAGAGAGAGAGAGAGTGTTCGTCCATAAATGTCCAGATAAATATCTCGCAATTAGCTGAAAGAAAATTTAATGAGAAATTTGTATGATTTTTTAGTCCACAACAAAGTGTAAGTTAAAAAATTTTTGTTAGCTATGATTTTTTCGAATCATAAAGATTATCATCGTTTTATTCAATAATGTAAGTTCAATAATGTAATAATGTAATATGATTCCTTTAGCTATTTTGCATAAAAAAGATAGAGTTGTCGGAAAATCAATAGTTTACGACATGCAGAATAAATTTATTCTGTCACATTTTGACTTAAGAATATCTCACAAACTATTCATTTTTTGGCAACTGTATCTTGATACTTTTATGCACAGAATAACGAGATGAATCAATTGGTATAAAAAAAAAACACGGTTACGTTTCACAAAAAATATGTAATTACATATTGTAAAATGCATAACTCTTACGGAGAAGATACGATGCAAGGCATGCAACTGCAGCCAGTGCAGCCCAATTTTCCTTGCGCTCTCCAGCAATTGTCTTCATTTGAAAAGAAATGACTATATAAATCCGTATGTCATTAGAAAAGAGAGCGAGAGAGAAAAAAAGAAGGTGAGTGCAGAAAGTGCAGAAGAAACAAACGAGCCTCATGTAGACGGACCTTTACGCGGCGCGTCTCGCGCCGCCTGGCGGCACGACGCCAAAGTTCGTCGCATCGAACGGGTCGCCGGGAGCCCCGTTTCGCCGCTCTATCTACCCGTCAACGTTTTGTTTGCGTTCGCCTTTGACAGTTACAAGGGGCAATGTACATTTGAAAATCCGACGCGACGGATTAATGGCCGCGTGAGGAAGTCGCGGGGTCGCGGTCATCCGGTTGTCACGTTCGGCGTTGAGCCCTCGCATTGTTCGTCGCGTGCTTTTCGGCCGCTCGTCCGGAAGCCTTCCGCGCTCGTCGACTTCTATGCCGTTATCCTGCTAACTAGGTAAGCGCGACGACGAAAGATCGTCCGGATCGCAGAGTGTCGAAACTCGTCGCCGCGAGCCCAACTCCTTTTTCGGTTATTCCGGTGACGACACTCGCCGGCCGATAGGCGATCCTTCGACCGTTGCTTCCCTGAACTAAATAAACTACACGCACGGTAATGTCACCCGTTAGCTGGAAGGAGAATCGACGTTGTACACGTTACGCTTGTCCTTCGATTTTCAGCTCTATTTTGGACTCTAGTTTGAATAGGGTTGATAAGGTGGCCTTGCTGAACGTGTCACTCGATGAGATTTATTGCAATCCGGTCGTTTAATTGAATGCCGTTTTTTTTGTACACCCTGATCAAGAATGTGTGTGTCAAACTTTCACTTCTTGCAGAATTGTACATTTACATGTTTATTTGGAATTGTCATACTTTGTTGAGCAAGCATATGTATACGGATCCTTTATATTAGTTTGATGTCACCGCCAATGAAACGAAAGGGATATCCCAAATGAATCATTCTTCCAGAATAATCAATCATGGAGCAAGACACGGAGTATATGAAATTGCCTCTGGAGGAGCGCTGTGCGCACAAGGTAATCACTGTATACAAAATATTTGTAGTATTTTTTTGCATTCTAGATATGTAGGTAGGTTACATTGTTATCAATAACACACATCATTATCATAAACAAACTCAATTATGATTGAATAATTTGTAAGATTTTAATCTGAATGTAAGCACAATGAATAAGTTTTCAGAGTAATTATATTTTCAATTCATGATCCTTTCAAGATAATAATCAGTTAAATAGATGTGCCAAATATTTTTAGAATAATTTTATGATGTATGTACATGTATGTAAAAACGTAGATACTTTACATACAAAGAATCTTAAGTTTAATGTATTGATTAAATTGATTAAATAATATTCTATACGATATTGTACAGTCTTGGCGAGCACGTTTGCATGGATACGAAGAGTGCGTGAAGACATTCCAGTGCATCGATGACGAGAAGTCACCAGAATGGAACAAGTACATTGGCTTCATCAAGAAGTTTGTGGTGGACAGTAACGCGGCCGCGCAGGAGAAGGGTCTGGAAGCGACCCTGGCCTTCGTGGAGAATGCCGCGGTTGCCAGCAAGATAGTCATTGAGGTGATGAATGGCATCGTATCCAAGTGTATCGCCGCGCCCAAGGCCAAGACAAAGGACCTGGCCGTGCAAATCACCTTGATGTATATCGAAATTGAGAAGCACGAGGCAGTGCAGGAGGAGCTGTTGAAGGGCACCGAGGCGAAGAATCCGAAAATCGTTTCAGCGTGCATCTCGACCTTGACGCTGGCGCTTAAGGAGTTCGGACCTAAGGTAATCAACCTGAAGCCACTCATGAAAAAGATAGCAAATTTCCTGGAAGACAGAGACAAGACGGTGCGAGAGGAAGGCAAAGCTATGGTAGTGGAGATGTATCGATGGGTGGGCGATCGTCTGAAGCAACAGTTGAACACCTTGAAACCGGTGCACATCACGGAGCTTGAGGCAGAGTTCAACAATCTCAACGACGTGAAGGTGACGCCTACGCGCTATTTGCGCTCGCAGAAGCCAAAGAGTAGAAGTCAAGGCAACAATGGCGATTCGGGAGCGGCAAGCGATAACGGTGAGGATGACAATGAAGAGGATGGTACTTTGATCCCGGATATAGATCCGTACGATCTATTGGCACCTGTAGACATTCTGTCGAAACTACCAAAGGACTTTTATGAAAAACTCGAGGCAAAGAAATGGCAAGAGCGGAAGGAGGCGCTGGAGGCGCTTGAAACGCTCGTCAAGACTCCGAAGCTGGAAAACGGCGACTACGGCGACGTAGTCAGGGCCTTGAAGAAAATTATCTCCAAGGACACCAATGTGGTGGTAGTCACGCTCGCGGGCAAGTGTCTGGCTGGTTTGGCCGCTGGTCTGAAGAAACGATTCCAGCCTTATGCCACCGCCTGTTTACCTACCATTTTGGAAAAGTTTCGCGAGAAGAAGCAGTCAGTGGTGCAGGCATTGCGGGAGGCTGCCGATGCCATTTACGGGAGCATAAGTATCGATCTCATTCTCGAGGATACTCTAGCCGCCTTGGAGAACAAAAATCCAGCCGTGAAGGCCGAGACGGCCGCATATCTGGCTCGTTGTTTCGCGCATACCCCACCTGCGAATCTTAACAAAAAAATGCTCAAATCTTACACCGGCACGTTGCTGAAAACGCTCAACGAGCCGGATCCGACAGTGCGCGACAATTCGGCGGAAGCGCTCGGCACGGCGATGAAGCTAATCGGTGAGAAGGCAATGATGCCGTTCTTGACAGATATCGACAATCTGAAGATGACGAAGATCAAAGAATGCGCCGATAAGGCAGTGATAGTCGTCAAAGTGAGTACGAGTGGTACGAAGAAGGAACGACCCAACACTGCTCCGGCCAAAGTGGAGTCACAGCGGACGAATAAAGCGAGCAAGGAGAATTCAAAGAACAGCAAATCGAGCGCCGCGAAGAGACCTAACACCGGTACCGCGATTGGAAAGAAATCAGCGACTAAGAAACCCGGCGGTGCCTCGTCGCTCACGAATCTGGCGTCATCCACGAAGAAAGCAATTCAGATGGAGAAAAATTACAGTCCAGAGGAGATTGAGGAGATGGCGGCGGAGCTTTTGCCAGCTGAAGTAATCACCGGTCTCGTGGACAGCAATTGGAAAACGCGTCTGGCCGCGGTCACGCAATTGTCGGATACCGTCAAGACAATGGATGCGGCGGAGGTGCCAGCCCAGGTGATTGTACGGACTTTAGCCAAGAAACCTGGCTTCAAGGACACGAATTTCCAGGTAAAGTTAAAATTCAGATATATATGCTACAATGATGATAAATCTGATTTATAATTTAACGTCGAACTTTTGTTTTTATTTCATTTATTTCATTTATAAAGAAATATATTTTTTGATCTCATAATGAAATATCTAATTTAATTTCTTCTATTTTCAGGTACTGAAACTACGCATAGAGATTGTAAAGTACCTGGCGGAAAATCATCCCTTCACAGCCACGGTAGCTGAGTATTGTCTCATGGACATCGCGGAAAAGCTGGCAGATGCAAAGAACAGTACGATCGCGGCCGAGACTTTGCTGTCAATCGCCGAAGCTGTGAATTTTGAGTATGTAGCGGAGGAGATAGTGGCATTTGCGTTTAATCAGAAGAATCCTAAAGTGCAGCAGGAGACACTATTGTGGCTGTGCCGGGGACTCACAGAATTCGGTTTGTAATATTTTCATTTTGCAATTTACTGACTGTATTATTTAATTGCCAGCAGATAAAATATATGTATGCAAATTCAAATATATCTCAGGTTGTGGTCTCAACATGAAGTCCATTATCGAGAACATCAGGAAGGCAGTGGCGGCGACGAATCCCAGCGTGCGCACCGCCGCAGTGACCTTGCTAGGCACTTTGTATCTTTACATGGGTAAACCGTTGCTGGCGTTCTTCGATAACGAAAAGCCTACGTTGCGGCAACAGATCGAGCAAGAGTGCGAGAAGCGCTACGGTGAAACGCCATCAGCCGCCATTCGCGGCGCGAAAGCCAAGAAGACCAATGCCATCAGCGCCGAGGATGAAGAAGAGGACATGGAGGAATTATTTGAGAAAAAAGTGGGCGGCAGCGAACCGGATCTCAACGAACTGATTCCGCGCGTTGATATCAACGCCCAGATTACCGAAGCGCTGTTGGCCGAATTGGCTGATAAGAATTGGAAAGTGCGTAACGAAGCTTTGCAGAAGGTGAATACTATGATCAGCGAAGCGAAATTTATCAAACCGACCATCGGCGATTTACCGCAAGGGTTGGCCTTGCGTCTCGTGGATAGCAACAGCAAGATTGCACAAGCAGCTCTAGGTCAGTAGTTTATGTTAATTTTGTGATTATTCTTAATTAATCCATTAAAGCTCATAATTAGATCAGTAAGATTAGTATAAAAACGATAATTGAAAATAGAACAAAAGATGAAAAGTATTAGCATAATCAATTTTTTCTACAATTTTTAATAATTTGTTTATGACAATTTGTTGTAAAATCGATTTGTACTTTTTATATCCAAAATGGTTTTTTATCCTCTATTTCCAATAGTTGTTTTTACCAACTTTACTGGGATTAATTAATAATGTAAGAATTCCTTGTCAACTAATAATGTAAATGTGCTTTAGGTATATGCGAGACATTGGCGACAGCTACTGGATCACCAGTAAAGCAGCACGTTCGCGTTTTGTTTCCCGGATTTCTGCAATGTCTCGGTGACAGCAAAAATTGGATCAGAGCGGCCGCGATTTCCTGTATGAATACATGGGGAGATCAGTGCGGTTATAAAGAATTCTTCGATGGCGAGATGATAGGCGATGCATTGAAGACAGGCTCGCCGATGTTGCGATCCGAACTATGGAACTGGCTGGCACAGAAATTGCCCTCGATCCCAGTGAAACAGATTCCCAAAGAGGAGCTCTTCGTGTGCCTTCCCTATTTGTATGCTAACCTAGAGGATCGTAATTCGGACGTACGAAAGAACGCTCAGGAAGCTGTTCTCGGCTTCATGATTCATCTCTCATACGAAGCGATGGCTAGAAACACTGAAAAACTGAAGGTATTTATGCAAATTGCGGCATTTTTCCTATATATATGAATTTTTCAATGCTTTGTAATAATATTAAAAAATATATATATGTGTGACGTTTGTAATATTAAAATTTAAACAAATTTGTTAATATTTCATGATGGATAGTATCGCTTATGATGATAGTAAAGAGAATTGTGATTTTTGCAGCCGGGATCGAGAACAGTAGTAATTGCCGCACTGGACAAAGCTCGTCCTAGTTTACCTGTAAAGCCTCTACCTAAGAAAGAACTGTCAGACGACAATATCCAGAAGGGTGGCGCGAAAAACGCGAAAGTAGTGAAAGTGGTTAAATCGGTAATGAAATTAAATATAGTCTGACGAATTAAATCTGTATGAATTAATGTTAGCTCTAATGTTTTTTTTTTAATTTATTTCTGTAAAGTATTTATAAAGACTCTGATTCTTTATCTTTTTTCTACAACGTATCGTTAACCATACATTATTTTAGAAGGGCGCGTCACCGAAACCGAGCAGCACTCGTAAAAAAGATGACGATGTCGATACCAGTCCTCTGTTGGTGGTCAACAATCTCAAACACCAGCGTGTGATCGATGAACAAAAGTTGAAGGTGCTTAAGTGGAATTTTACCACGCCCAGAGAAGAGTTCGTTGAGCTTTTAAAGGATCTTATGACCGCCGCAAACGTCAATAAGACTTTAAGAGCAAACATGTTTCATTCTGATTTTCGATATCATTTAAAGGCTATCGAAGCGCTCACCGAAGTAAGTTATGAATCAAACATGTATGTGAAAATATTCACTGTTCAAATCTTACGACAAATTTTATACGGAGAATATTAGCATCTAATATTTTTCTTTCTATGATGTATTTTACTAATGTCAATTTAATTGTATTATGTCAAAGTAAATCATTTATTAAATTAGATAAATTTGTGACTTCTAAAAAGAATTAATTGAAATTTTTGAAAGTAATTTATATTATTTTACCAAATTTGTAAAATGTGCATACATATTTAATATATAACGTCAACTTAATTTCATTTATACTTTTATCAGGATCTTCCTGGAAATAACAAAGCATTGGTGTCTAATCTCGATCTCATTCTCAAATGGTTGACACTGCGGTTTTTCGATACTAATCCGTCGGTACTTCTAAAAGGATTGGATTATTTACAATTGGTTTTTAACATGTTAATTGAAGACCAGTATCATATGTTAGAAACCGAGGCGGCGTCGTTTATACCTTATCTCATTATCAAAGTACGTACATCTTTTATTACTTCTCATATTTATTAATTTTTTACATATGTTATATACGTTTTATTGAATAATAGATAGGCGACCCAAAGGATGCTGTGCGCAATGGCGTACGAGCCTTATTCAAGCAAATAGCTTTAGTATATCCCGTGAGCAAATTATTCTCATACGTAATGGAGGGTTTGAAGTCAAAGAATGCCCGACAGCGAACAGGTAGACGATTTGATTCTCCATTTTCATGAAAATGTTAAATGAAAGTGATATTTGAATTAGGCATATGTTGGCTTTTGCAGAATGCCTGGATCAATTAGGATCGTTAATTGAAAATTACGGAGTTTCTGTTTGTCAACCTACCCCATCCGCGGCATTGAAGGAAGTTGCGAAACAGATCGCAGATCGCGATAATTCCGTTCGTAATGCCGCACTGAATTGCATCGTTCAGGCCTACTTCCTTCAAGGGGAACGTGTATTTAAGCTTATCGGCCAAGTATATAAGAAAATTTAATTTTTTTAATTAATTTAAGAAGAAGAAATATCAATCGTGTTTTTTTTTGTTGCTTATAGATATCGGAGAAAGACAGGTCTCTATTGGACGAACGAATCAAGAGAGCAGCGAAGAATCGACCTGCAAAATCCGCATCCGCTACTAGACTCACCACGCCGGCGGTCGCAACTTCTAGTCCGCCGACGGATGACATGGAGGCGGATTACGAAGAGGAACAGGATGATATTGCCGATCCAATGGAGACAGTACCAGAACTGTGAGTCGTTTTTACATACTACACACATGATACTACAACATTGCAGCTGTTATTGTGCTGATTGTTTAAAAAAATAATCTCATTTTTTAATTATATATATTTTTTCGTTAATATTATTTTTTCCTAAGTGGAATATTATTTCTCAAGTCACTTATGTCACGCATGTGCTTTCGCTTTTAACATATCCATAGGGCATGTGTCACGAGCACTACTGACAATAATGAGGACGAGCAACAAGTGCCTTCTATAATCATTAAATCCGAATCTTCAAAACTGGACCAGGAAATTGTCAACGATCACGAAATCGATACGCAAAATCATCTTTCCGATCGAGATAATGCGAAAACGTTTGTTGCTTATTTTAATCTTTACACAATTTGTCTTTGTGGTGCGCTGTAGCAACATGGTGCTGGGAAATGCCGTTTTCATCATGCATCCTCCTTATTCTATTGTCTGCCTACATCTATTGTCAAATATTGTTACACATTTGTTCGTTTCAGTTGCAGTTTCTATATTTCAATTTATCTTTTTTTTTTCTCCTTCTATATACTTGAATGTGCCATCTGTTTCATTTCAAAAACAAGAAATGCAAAGGGATCCAGGGATTTAAGTGGCTAAAATAGTAAATAATACAGTTATAGAGCACGCTAATCTATTTACAACATATTGTCTTTTTCTACTTGCTTATCTTATCACAGTGATAAATATCAATTTATGTTAGATAATATAAATTGATGAACGATTAAATAATATAAATTGATAAATTTATATTAGATAATATAAATTGATGAACGAGGATTTTTTACTCTTTCTTCACGTTACTTTATTCAATTTATTCAAATTGAATATGTTTTACTGTTCAGATTGTTGCAATATTTTAATTTAATTATTAAATATTGTATGCAAGGAATATACAATGTATTTGATGTACGATCTGTAATGTGATGTGTATTATTCCTTTAAGTTCCAAAAATTTCGTCTATGTATCTATATACAATGCATTTGTCCCTTAGGAATTCTCCTACATCGATGCAAGCAAAGGTTCCTTCAGGTCCCTTCGGATTAGACATGGAGTTTCTGCAAAGAATTGAACTTAGTGCTCCAGTGAAATATCGTAATCCGATATTAGTGGAACCTAGCTTATCAGATTTAAACGAGGCTCCTGCTAACATATTAAATCCGCCCAAAACACAGTAAGTTAAGCCTAATGATGAAATGGATGTTAATAATTACATTAATTATATTTAATTAAATAATTATTGTATTTGAACTATTAACATTGTTTATTGTTAAGATAATTTATCAAGCCTATTAATAACTTTCTATTAAACTTTTCAGAATGATACCGATTTCGCCACCGAAATTGTTGGTGTCGAAATCATCATCCGCTGTGTCACCTGTTCCTGCTAGTAGTAAAGATGACACACTCGAGCGTAACATCTTGTCCATGGCCAGTATGGATTTGTCCATTGCGATACAGTCTATGAATGCAATAGAAAACGTTTGTATTTTTTTGATGTTTGAATCTAAAGATTTAGAAATGTTTAAAGATGTTTGTCAATTATTATTCTGTAGTATTCAGTATAGCTATTCTGTAGTATTCTGTAGTATTCTGTATAGCTTTAATCATTATGATTTCCTTTTTTTAATCTTTGATATTAAAATATAATTAAAATTAATATTTCTAAGCATTTATTTTTTTCTTTATTATTTTTTTCTTCCTGACCTGTGGAAGAAATCAATATTATATAAAAAAATGAACTTTTTAAAAGTAGCAAAAATTTTTTCTGTATTTTCGCGTAATATGTAAATATTTATTAGCGTTTTTATATTACAGTTATTAAAATCTCATCAAGCGGTCACCTTGCAATCCAAAGAAGATAAATTCATTGGATCGATAAATATGCAATTAAAGTTACTGCAAACGTATCCATTACGTCAAGAAAACGCGGACGTATCTAGGGGCTTCAGAAATACATTTTTGGTTATTCTCGTCGTAAGTACAATTACTTTACAATCGTGTCATTAATCCATAGATTATATATTTTAATAAGCGATTTAATATATTTAACATTTAAGCAAACTAACTGAAATTTAATGTTTAATAAAGCTGAGAAGAAATTTAAAAAAGACATTTAATAAAAAGTTCAAATTAGACTTCTATAACAAATTTTAATTTCAATTAACTATTTAAAAAACTTTTTCTAGTTTTATGACACTGGATTTCTTGGAAAGAATGTTTCTTTCATGCATTTGAAGGAATTAGTAGATCAGATGATAAGTTTGTTAGCCGAAAACAAGTTGGAGCATTTGCATCAGGCTGGAGCATATTACAGAGTGATCAATAACATTATGGTGAAAATTATTGACAATTCTAATCATACCACCATCATATGGTACGATTTATGAAGGAGCTAATAACGTGGTATTTATGTACATTTTAATTTTTCATTTGTATTTATTACATTTGTTTCCAGTGTATTGATCAAACTGCTACATTCTTGCGCCGAGTCAAATGTTCCTTCGAAATATGAGGAGTTGGTGATGAAATGCTTATGGAAAATAGTGAAAACAATGTCGAATTGGGCCACTGATTTAGATTATGATACGATACTCTTGGAAGTGCATCGTTTCCTTAAGGTAATGGAATAAGTTAATAAACATTGCAATTGCGCTTTTCTGACGATGACTTGATTAATGCGATAACATTTTATATATGTTACTTTTATAGGATTATCCTACTACATGGTGGAAAAAGCGAAAGTCCGATACTCCGCTACGAACAGTCAAGACAGTTCTTCACAGTATGACCAGAGTGAAAGGCAGTTCGATACTTAATCACTTGACGCTAATAAATAATACAAATGAATCTGAATTACATGCTTACTTAATAAGATTAATTGCGGTTAGTTTTGTATAATTATATGTTGTATAATTATATTTATATATATAAAGTTTTATTGTTTTCCCTTAGGGTTACAAATTCCAAAAGAAAAAACACACTTACAATATAATGTAAAATACACATACTACATAAAATTTATACAGTACATAATAATGCTTCGCTTACATGCTATCTCTTCTAATCAGAGCTTATTAACCACCAAAAAAGGGACACGCATATGCTTCGCACCTAATTCTATAAACGTTCGCTACCTCTCTCCGCTCGACCTCTTCCTCTTTCCTTCTCTTATCTCTCTATTAGTTTTGTATAATTATATATTTTTGTTTATATTTAAATAATTATATAATTAATATTAGATATTAATATTACTACATGTAGATATGTCAAATTTCACATAGTAGAAATTAATTCATGACATTTATCTCAATAGAGTCTTAAACCAGATGAGATTANTGCCACAGCGAAAGTGACACCAAAATCAAATAATGTTGGAAGGATGCCAAAACATTTATCCAAATCAACTCGTCAGCAATTGGCTGAAATATTTAAAAAAATCGGATCAAAAGAGCACATGCAAGAGGTATGTATACATAAGCAAATAAATGTCTTTTTAATATAATGTAAAATACAATATTTTCGCAGGGCCTAGTACAGTTATATGATTTCAAAGTTCAATATCCGGAGGCTGATGTACAACCGTTTCTGGTTAAATCTCATCAATTCTTCCAAGACTTTATAGAACAGGGACTGAGAGAGATCGATCAGGCGCGAAAAAACCAGACTATTTTGTCACAAACTAATAATCAATACTCTACAGGTAAGCAGCGCTAGTTAATTCTATTAATTAATTCTGCCGCGAACATAAAATTAAAAAAATAAATTAATTAAAAAAATAAATAAATTATAAAAATAAAACAATTAATATTTATTATCAAAACGGCTTGCATCCTTGTCTTATCGATTTAATGCATGTAAAAACATGAATAAGACAAAAATCCGCAGGCTTCATTTGAATTTTTGAAATCTGGTGTTTCATATGTAGTTAATCAAAATAACATTGTCTCTAATCATTTAATCATATACAAAAAAATGCAGAACTCACCGAGTCTTCGGCCGTGGTTGTTGACGAAAAGGACATGATGGATCCACTGTACAGGCTCGAGAAGCTCCGAGCCCTCGAAGCACAATGTAGAATGACCTCTTCCCAGCCGAATCCACCGTGAATGATCAAGCATAAGTATTTTAATTAGGTAAGCAGGACACGATACATATATATACATGTATGTGTAAGATAAGCATATTTGTCCGACTTATTTATTGGCGTCTTTTGAAATGTTCAATCCCATGACCTTCTCCACCGCTGAATTGAGATGAATCATCGTCGCTTTGCGTTGCGAATCTCCAGTTTTCGAGATTACATAGTCTGATTACTTGTTCTCGGTGAATTAATTCAAGTGATTTGCACATGTTAGCAGAAAAACTTGAGCGAACTTGAATAGTAGGGAAATAATATAGCTGCGCCATCGGATACGTGCTACATCAAACATTGTAACGATCCTGCGTTCTAATTGTAGCAATGTTACGTTTCTGACAATGCGTGCACGCTGATGACATTTCGTTTCTTCCACAGCAGTTATGTATAGTTAATAATAATGTTACTAATTATGTAAGGTCAATCATATAATGGTACATATATAAGTATACGAAACTTGCACGATTCGGGCGTCATTCTTGTTATAGTATTATTTGATTTTATGTTTTTTTATGTTTTAACTTAGTAGCTAATATTTTTTTTACACTGTTTTCTAATAAATTTGTTCCATTTAAACTCGATTAGATTTATAATCATCACATTGTTGTTATTTTCGCAAAACTTCCTATTCTTACAAAGAAAATTTTAAAATGATATATTGTTGAATATTAGCAGAACAGCAGAGCATATTATTTGGTTTCCGAAAAAGTTGCATTTGAAAAGAAAAAAAAAGGGAAAAATTTAAACGATAGATGGATTGATATAATCTAATGCAATATACAATACATTATTAGCTTTAGACAGCAAAATGTCTTTTTGGTTCATATCGTAGTAAAGTTTAAAACATGAAAAATCTGATGTACAATTAATAAAATTAGATTCTTAGACCTTTTCCTTAGATCTTTTCTCATAAAGATCTGTTGTTCTTATAAATCTTTTCATTTAAACTTTCTTCAAAGCATTGTATAGACACCAAAAACAGAAAAACATTTTGTGTCTATTGAGGCTTAAATGTCAGAGATATAAATATTTATTTCTTTCACGTAAGTATTTTTATATGGAAGAATAAGAGGTTTCGCGAAGAGAACAATCTTCTATTTATTAAGATACTATTAAAAAACTCATACTCTCAATCAGTATTTATGGATAGGATCAAAAGATAGTAATTAGCAATCGGCATCGATACTTCGATGTTTATTACTCGATAATAAAAAAGGCGACGTTAAGCCGTAAAAAACTCATAACTAAAAAAAAGACTCAGGGTTAGAGTTTGTTCAGAGTTTGTCCATCTTGTTTGAAATATCTTGAAGATGTTGATAATTTTTTAATATTGATAAAATGTTCTTCAAAACATTGTCTTGCGCGATTTGACTGGTACCAATTATAAATAAAATAATAAAATCTTACAAATAAATTATAGTGAATTACAGAGAATTTGCAATAATTAATCGCGTAATCATTATAAATCAATTTTTTATCATAAATTAAATCATATTGATTACTATATTCACAAGTGAAATGCATATGTACGATATAACTATAAATTACTAATAGCACTGCAATTTTTCCGCTTGTTTGTGAATAAACATTACTATAAGTATTCGTGACTAATAAAATTTGTAAGTTATGGGTTTTTTGTGGCTTCATGATGTGAAAAGCGTATTCACCTTTCTATTATCAGTGCAAAGAAGAAAAAAAATGAAGGAAACGTAGCTAATATGGATATAAAATGGAGAAAAATAGAATCTACTTTACTATTTGAAAATCTTACGACTTGAAGTTGCTATATTTGAAAACTTATCGCTTTTTCTGAAGACTTATATTCTGTAGTGTAAATAGAACATGTATATACATGCACTAATAAAAATGATATTCGACAAAGGTGATGTGTCCGATAAAAATATGAAAGAACACGAACTTCCGAATCGCTTTCCCTTATAATATGTCCATAATATTCGACGGCATTGAGCTTAAATTCCAAAAGTTTCAGTTTCACGACGCTTGTAAAATAAAATTTCTGATGATGTATGTATCATGTTAAAATGTGTTTCAATTATTACAAAGTATTCTCGAGCTAAGGTAAATTTGTGAAAACATAAAACAATAGAAATTTGTATAACCCAATATTTATACGTCACGAATCTCTCTGTATTTGCATATCTATGTAGTATTTTACAATATTTACTTATATTTTAACATAAGAGTTTTTCTCTCTTTTATACAATATTATATTATAATTAAAATAGATTTCTCTAGATGAAATTCAATTTATTAATTTTATATTTAGCGTTATGTGATGGAAAATTCTATTTACAATTTCTATTGTACTGGAAATTTGTTCCATTCTAAAAACGAACGGACATTTCTTTGTTGCATTCTTTGTTTCGTCACAAACTTGTCTCTACGGCATCATGCCACGATACTATATTTTGTTCTATTATATCATCATATATTACATTGTTCTCTTAATATCTTACAAACGGCCTATACAAATATGATACACGCAATATAAATCTATTTATATGAAGTACAGTTGGATAATGTATACAAGCAGACATTAGGTACACAAATTCGGCAAAACGTTATCGCAAAACATTACGAGGATCTCTACATTTTGCAAGCAGCATTAATATTATTAACTAAAAAGAGTGATTTGAAAGATCACGAAATGATATATTTCTAGTACAAAAAATGTTTCGTTATGTTACTTTAGTAATAATAAAGTAATTTTTTAACTCATAGGATCTCCGCGACAAATATGCATTTTGTTTTTATAATCGATAACGGAAGAATTAGGTACAGATTTCAGAAAAATAAATACAAAGTTCAAAAGTCCGCGCTATGATTTAGTTATTAATGACATAACCTGATTCCTTGTCAATATTCAAGCACCTCTATATTATATATATAATTTTTTTTAATTTTTGTAATCTCATTAACATATATACGAGAGATTATAAAAATGTATCGAAATCTGCATAAATAGAAACATAAAAACAGTTGAAAGTAATCCATATTAAAAAGACAATTCTCTTGCTCGCCGAATTTGGCCCGCATTTGTTCAACTTCGTGACTTTGCAAAAATTCTTTGCAAAAAAAAAACATATTATATGTACAAATACTTTTGCCACAATGTTCACGAAGCAATACAAATACTGGAAATTTCTAAAGAGATGCTCAAACTTCTTCTACGGGGTTGACGAAGAGCGCCGTTACAGCAAATAGTAGGAATACCAAACCTCCAATAATGGTCACTAAAAATATCGAGAATATTAAACCCATTAGTTTCTTGCAAACTCTTGATATTGTGATTAATTTACATGTCTTGTATTGCGTACTCGCAGTAAAATAATTGGAATTACCTGTTCTCACTGATATTCTCTGAGCTATCATACGCCCTCCTAAAACCGCTAAGCCCGTACAAAACGAATGGCCCAATATTCCACCTAGTACAACTCCGTAAATATCCTGAAAATAGCATGGCCGTAATTAAAACGCTGTTATATACATATACATGCAAAGATTTTAATGTTGCAGTAAAACCATCGCATTAAGGTACCTCTCTTGCTGCGAGGATAATGGTCGTTAACTGCGAACGATCGCCCCATTCCGCAAGAAAGGTAAGGGTGAATGCTTGAAGGAATATCCTAGAAAGCAGCATGAATGCACTACTTTTAGTGCTCTTACGTATTACTCCGGTTTCTGGATCCTGAACTAAAGTACTGGTCGTCTCCTTTTCATACTGAAAACGATGACATTTTAAAGATTACTTAACATCCTGCAAAAAAAATTAGAAGCATCATTTAGACACACAACTCTCTTTTATTATGCTCCGAAAATTAATTTCATCAGTAGAATAAGCTCTATAATTCTTTCTTGCATAGAAATTGC
The DNA here is from genome assembly GCA_021460005.1 of Tetramorium alpestre. NCBI lineage: Eukaryota > Metazoa > Arthropoda > Insecta > Hymenoptera > Formicidae > Tetramorium > Tetramorium alpestre. Next base: position 890,244 of record JAJVSH010000079.1, on the reverse strand, counting down.
ATAGAGAAGGTCACTACATTTAAACAGAGGATACAATAAGATTTGATTTAAATTCCCTATTAATTTGTTAAATCAAATTTCATATTGATAATCTTGAAACATGTTGCAATTTATATTTCAATAACAATCATATGTTTCTGCAATGAAAAAATGCTTCTCCATTTCAACATAAATAGGTGTTACAAATTATCACTGCTTAAAACAGAGTTTTTTAGTTTAAATCAAATATAACTAATCGTAGTTCATCTTTTTAAACAAATAAAAGTGAGTGATTATAGAACTGGATTTTGCACACAACTTTAATATTTTTATAATATGTATTTATCTTTTCTTTTAATTACAATAATATATTTTGTATATTTCTTAATACTTGCGCGTAAAATATCGTGCTGCATCTAATAGATATAGGAACGTAAAACAATTGGAAAAATTTCTAATTTTACCTCATCATCTCTTTTTCTCAGGTCAGACTGAACTTCCTCTAGCTCTTCTTGTGCTTCTGTCGGCGACATATAGTATCCGTCTCGTAACATTTTTAATCCAAACAGCGCAAAGAGAAGAGTGGAGATGTAATAGGTATAGGCACGAGGAATAATTGTGGCTGCGTATCCAAACACCACTAAAAGTAGAAGAAAACATGTTACAATTATCACTAATGACAATTCCACTTAGACATACGAGTAAGTTACAAATTATTATTATAAACTATCGTAAGGATTATTTATTATCTGAAATTGGTTGGTCTTATATCTGATAATAATCAAAAAATTCCCAAAAAATCAATATAAATGCATTTTATATGCAATAATCTAGTAACAGTGTATTCATGAAATTAGTAGACATTATTCTATCGCGAGAATACCTGACAGAATAGTCATCAGTGCAAGAGCGGTTATTGCTCCGATAAATACAGTCAACCTTGGATGTTTCATCGCCATAATAGCGGCGATGAAAAACGTTTTGTCTCCTAACTCCGATACCACGATGACCGACAAAGCTGCTATAAAGGCATGTAGGAAACCTACTCTGTCTTGTGGCTTCTCCGATACAAACTCCGGTAATTTCTGAAAACATTTTATGAGTTGAAAGAAGTTGTCTTTGGGAGATATGTGTTTGTGCTATCTGGGATTATCTATAAACTTGTAATTCTATAACATAAAATTTATAAGTCTTGGACAGTGTGTTGGGATTCTTTCGGAGCATTCAGATTTGGTTTTAAGAGCTACAAAATTTTTTTTTATACCTTTCAATTTTGTTTAATTTGAAAATTCCGTTAGAAGCTTCAGAAATAAATATCTTTTAAATTTGAGAATTTAAAATGCGAATCTTCGAATCTTTTCCGATTTAATGGAATTCTTCTCATAAACGGGGGTCTTTTTCTTTTTACAGATCGGAAATAGTCACGAGATTTGAAGGACCGCCGAGAGAAATCTCGTGGAAACTTACCGTTGATGTAGCGGACAGTTGAATTTTCTCATCGTAACGCGGCTCAATCTCGCAGACAACGGCCGAGAGGTAAAACGTCAAAATCAGAGTGCAGGTATAAATTAAACGTTCAGTTCCCATCGTGTTACTTCGAGGTATAAATTTACTATTGCGAGCGATGTAACAAGCGTTGCGCTTGAGATAACCTCGAAAAAAAACGTCCTCGTTCCGAATCTATAGAAATCATACCGCGATCGCCATATTGTTTTATTTCACGATCCGTGAGAAGGTTAGGGTTAGTTTCAGCACGCCGCAACAATTCGTCCATATATTTATATATACGTATATATACAGGGTGTGCCAAATAACTTGTTTCAACTTGTTTTCTCCAAAACTGCGTTTGCGATATGGGTCAAAATGATCCGATCACAATAATCCGTGTTCGTGATTGGCCAAATCGTAATGCAAATGCAAATTAAAATTTGCGAACGCTGCCATGGACTTGATTTCTTTTTAAAAATTATCACATTAACCTTGTGTTAGTTTTCTCAATTTCTCCCGCTGGGAGCATGTACTATACTAAAAATCTATAGGGTACGTCACGTATAGTATAGATTTTCAATATAGTTTATGCTCCCAGTGGAAAAAATTGGGAGAAATCGAACGCAGGCTAAGGATCGGTTGTTTCTTCTTCAAGTTCAAATTTCGGATTACTCGATAAATAACTACACGTAAAATAAATTTTTATCGAACAGTTTACGGACCACGTTTACGTGAGCGTTGTTTTATGATTATTATTTCTATTAATAGTTACCTAAAAGCGATACATCGTTATTACTACTTCCGGGAGAAATATATTCGGAACACGAGTTAAAGACATTGTATGTACGCTCCAATACTTGAAACAATTTATCTATTAAAAAAATTCAGTGCCTGTGTTATGTGTGTGTGTGTGTGTGTGTGTGTGTGTATATATATATATATATATATAAATACGTACAATTTTTTATTTTTCTTTTTTGCAAACAATTTGCAAAAATAAAATTGAAGTAATTATGTACTATAGTAAATAAATATATTGTTAGTAAAAATATCTTATGTACTTTTTATTTATCCATTTTTTATTTCTCTTAGTTCTCTCAGTAAAGGTCGCCATCTTGAGCGGTCAACTTTGTCTACGTCTCTGGCTTCATACCTCTCGTCAAGAAAAGTATCTTATGCTCCCTCCTGATATTCTTAGCTCCATGCAGGAATGATACCGACACAGATGAAGGCCCGTCCACATGGATTCGTAGAGCCCGATAAAGTATGATAAAGTCAGAATTAATAAACTAAATTAATTAGTTAATGCAGAAATAAAAATTGATACACAGAACGCGATACACAATTATGCAATCTCAAGAATTTCAATAAGATCCTGATTTTTTTATAATTTGGCATTTTTATAATAAAGCAACACTCTGGGCTGCGTTCGTAACGGTTAAAATGATCCAGCCACGTGATTGGCTAACAATAAATCATAATAAAAAATTTAAATTTGACCAATCACGCGCACGAATTATTTTGATCGAATCATTTTGACTGCAGCTCTGATAGGCACAAAAAAATGCTCAAGCCGATTCACAGTTAAAAAAATGACGTAAATTTTCTCTTAATATTTTTTCGCATGAAAAATTTAATTTCCTCGTTGAGATTGTGAAGATGAGTAGATTTGCTTGGGTATGGCACAGAACACGAAGAGGCGTACACTTTCCATTTTATTCTCATTATTATTTCATTACTTCTTAAAATCCAAACACATCTATTTTTCTATCGACGAAATGATATATATATATATATATATATATATATATACATACATACATATATATATAATAAATATCCGCATTATATCCTAAAATTAACAAAATATTTTTCCTTTTATGTTTATTTCCCTTGGTCTAAAGTGTACGTAATTTTTATTATTTTCTTTTCTCTCTTTTTCTTTTTTAAGAAGCTTCTCTTTCTTCCAAAGATCTTTTTATAAATTTAAATGCAGTGTATACGTCATAACAACAACCAGCCTTAGCCAATAGTTTATTCATTATTATTATTATTATTATATTATTATTATTATCATTAGTACTACCACTACTACTATTATTATATTATCATTATTATTCGAGAAAGACGTTGCGAAGCGGATAAATCAGGTGGACAACGTAATCGTATCGATTATGTAAACCCTTAACGCGTATCAAATTTTTCGTGAGAACATTAGAAAAGAAGGTAGATGAGGAAAGAAATACGTATAGCCAATAACTTGGTCACGCAGTCGCTCCTTTCTTCTCATTGAGATAACTGCTTGCGTGGAAAGTAAAAAAAGGAGGAAGAAAAGAGGAAGAGAAAAAAAACGAGACGTATTATGTTCATTAACAGCCCGATTATTCACACATCTTTCTACGAAACTTACGTTTAATATACATCGATCTGAGGAATCTCAAGAGAAGATAATAAAGATCTTCATCTCTCGAGAGTTTGATTTATATTCAGATTCTGCTGAACGGGGACGGCATGCATGTTCGCAGAGCAAGCCGAGAGTCATAAGCTCATCAAAGATATCTCCCTCTTCCTCCTTCTTCTCGTCGTAGAAATTTGGCATTCTATTTTCTTTTCTTCCTTTTCCCCCAGTCAGATCGCAATCACGTTGGGACGCATTGCGAACAAAACCAGTCAAGATAAGATACAACTGAGAGAAAGACGAGAATTAAATTTAGACGGTTGAATGCGAGACTCTGCGCGAGATTCGTCGCTGCGATCGTGTATATCGGATTATGACATCAGAGAAGTAAGAAAGCGATCTATTTTCGCATATTATTGAGATATAAATTCGAGGAAAGAAAATGAGAAATTTGCACGCGCGCAAATATAACACGTTCACATACGTGACTTTATGATACATTTATTTGGTTTAAATGACAGTTCACGATACATCGAGAATTTTTTATACTTTTTGTTTTTATATTGTCTAGCAATTAAAAAGAAAAACATATAAAATAAGGAAATTAGACATTGATATTTCTTTAGCCGAGAAAATGCCAATTCTATAGTAAAAGTATAGAGTACGTTTTTTCGATCCTGATATCATAATCCGGAACGTTTTTAGTGACCGATTAGGAAAGGATCTGGAGACCAAATTTATATACGAATTTCATTCCCTAAATGAAATGAAGAATCCGACCTCGACCGCTGCGCAATCATTCGCTGCTCAAGATCACTACTAAGCGCTGGCGGTTGAGTAATGTAGTTGAGAATTCGCATCTCGGACAGAAAAAGAAAAGAAAAAAAAAAAAAGAAAAATTTGTATACATGTAGAAAGAAATAGTGCCTCACACAGACATTCATAGACGAAGATCAGCAACAGTAATATCTCCTGTATGTATTACATCGTCGTAAAATAGAAATTTGTAGAAATCACTATATACGGCTAAGTGTCTCAGTTAAGTAGACATCATCTGGCGCGATCGGGGGCCCCGCGGGCGAGTCAGGGTAGAGTATAGCGCACGTACGGCACTTCGACATCGTTCCCGTCCTCGTCGTTGCAGCACAGCTCGAAAACAAGAGCACGCACGTGCGGCTCCAGTTTCTTCTTCGACACCTTCTTCACTACTTCCGACATAAGCAGGCCCATACGCTCCTGACACTTGGGCTTTGCCATGAAGAACGAGTACAGCATGCAGATACCTTGCGACAACATTGTCACTTCCAGATTGTGCTGTTCTTTGAAATAGTCGAGGAACTCCTTCAACGTCAACTCGCCCTTTACTTCGAAACGGTCCCACAACGTCCACTCGATGTCATAGTATTTGAGCTTGGGAGCGGCGATCGGTTCGCTAAAACCGAAGAATGGTAGCGCCAGGTTTATGAAGCCGTTCTTGTACAGCGACAAGTCACGCACGCCACGCGTCAACTTGTACAGTTCCAGACAGACGAGACCGGCCACCACTGAGGTGGTGGTGGCAATCGCCGGGATGATTTTGCCGGCGATCAGCTTGCTCTTGTGTCGATCCGCCGGCGAGATCTTGTAATTGGTAGCGCGCAAATTCGACGCTGCTACAATGAAATCTATGTGGAAATTAGTGTCGTCATCTTTTTCGAATTCTTGTGGGTAAATCGCCAGGCCGTTCAGCTCCTCCGTCTTCGGCAACTCCTCCTGCAGTTGCGATAATCGCTCGTGATCAATGTTGCCACTGCCATTCGATACTTGCACCTGAAAATATAACCGTTCATCCTTTAATTCTCTTTCCTGATATTCCAAATTTACATTTGGTTGAAAATTTATGGTTTTCTGAAACATCTAACTAAAAATATTTTTAATATATCTTAAAAATTTTCAAGATCTTTTTAGGATTTCCTATTATCGTTATTATAAATTAGATTTTTATTATCGTTATTATAAATGACGATAAAAATCTTGATTCTAAGATTTTCAAGAATTTCTAATTCTTTTGAATAAGAGTTGACTGGAAATGTTTTTTCTACTGATTGAAGTGTTTGTTAATTTGTTTTTTACCTGTGAGTCCGTTTCGGCGATCTTCACGCCGGATTTGGGTGTAAATTCAGGTATTTTGACGTTGGCAAGGATCCTGGCAATCTCTTCTGTATCGCGATTTGTGGATATTCCGTAAACTTTGGCCTTGAGATTGGCACCGGCAATGATGTAATCCATATGCAGAGGGTCGTTAACATCAAAGATTAATGGGTCCGGACAGCGTTTCGGACCAGACCAGAAGGGCTGACCACTCGAGGTTACCTGATCCGGTGGAAAGTTAAACAACAATTGGCGGATTTGATTGCTGTATTGCTCCTGCCAATGGCAACGGGCCCATGCCACGCAATCAGCAAAGTTGCTCGGCCTCTCATCGACCAGCGCCGTTTTCACGGACTCCAATACCTCAAGGGGCTGTACACCGGGCAGCTTAAGCGTCCGATCGACAAATTGTGCATCGGAAATATATTGCGCTGCATTCTCCGCTGACTGGCGGAACAGGCCTTCGAAGTTGTCGCGGGCCCATTGCAGAGTATGCTCGATGGCATTGGGGAAGTTCTTGAGCGTACAGATAGGAATACTCTTCTCTGGTGGGTCCTGCGATGAACTGTATGATTCAGTGAGGAACGGCACCACCACCTGGGTGTTGCCCTTAGTGCCGAGCGTACCGGATTCCAGTAAGGGTTTACGATAGTATACGCAACGACGATCCATATAAATACGAGCGTTTACATTATCGAGCGCGTTCGCCACGCCGTCCAGCACTTCGAAGAAATCATCGTTGTAGATCTTCTCTGTTTCCGGGCATACTCGATTCTCATGTGCGACCACTTTCATGTCAGGATTCATGCCCTTAATGACTCTGGCCGCCGTCGACGACTTGGAGCGCTGCACATCTGACGGTCTGAACAGAAACTGTCGATTCAAATTGGACTTCTCGATCAAGTCCATGTCCGTCACCGTGACACAACCGTTCTCCGCGCCAACGCCGACCATCGCAAAGTTCTTCAATAATTCACAACCAATTGCACCGGCTCCGACCACAAAGTATTTCAAGCTGCCGATTTTGGACTGGAATTTCTTGCCGAAAACAGCCACCTAAAAGAAAAATTAAATTCATAATTACGTTGCGCCGATGAAATCAAGTGTTTTGTACCTTCATTTATATACAGTGTTTCTATCATACTTCATAGACGTATTCTTCTGATCAAAATAATGAAAAAGGTTTATATAAATGGATTCAGAAACGCTTTGTTTTAGAGTTGCAACTACACAAAGATTTTTCGAGAAAGAAGTCCTTTTTTCGTTTCTATTAAAATAATTTTACAAAACAAGCAACATTCTTCTTATTATTTAATAATCATTTAATTATTCCACAAAAATTAAAGTTTTACATTAGATTATCACCAGCCTCAATGTATTCCTAAACTCAATGAATTACAAATATTGTATTTTCTTAGGTTATTTTTCATTTCTTTGGTAAACATAATTCTTTGTAAAAGTTTATTTACATTTATTTTAGTTTATTTATATTCTCGGAATATATTCAACATTTATTTCTAACTTAATAAATTGGCTGAGAAACCACAAGTATAGGCAGATCACTTGATTTGAATCCATTCGAATTCTTTTTGTGGAAAGAGAAGACGTTAATATAAATTAAAAAATCCAAGAGTATAAATAAACTTTTACAAAGAATCATGCTGCCAAAGAAAAATAAAAAATAAACGAAGACTGTTGAAGAATGCAATCACATCTGTAATTCGTCGAATTTAAATATGCATTACTGACAATTTGAACAACTAAAGTAAAATTTAAATTTTTGAAATAATTTAATAATTTAATTATTTTTATAAATAATAGAAATAACGTTGCTTATATATTTTTCGTAAAATTATTTTGATAGAAATACCCCTGAAAGAGGAGCAAAATCGTTGGCCACAACTCGAAGACAAAGCATTTCTGTTTTATATAAACTTTTTCATCAGAGAAATAGGACTAAAGTATAACAAAAACATGAAACATTTCGTAAATTAAAAATATGATTATCGAATTACATTTATCAATAAAAGATGTAATATCCAACTTTCTTCAAATTGTTCGAAATTTTTCTTGAAAAAACTTTAATCGATTGATCAACATTCTTACCTGAGAGTCATAACGAGATCCCGTGGGAGAACAATCTTCCTCGGTAAGCTCCGAACGGTCAACGGGCAGGCATTCGATGGCATCGAAGTACAACCATTGGTAGATAGGATGGAATTTGCCGGAGCAGGCTTTCATCACTTCCTGGGCAACAATCCCGCCGATCGTGGCATTCATGGGATTCAAATCGCCAGCCGATACCTTGGCAAATGTGCGTAGCAACTCCTCATTAATCTCGGTTTTAAATCCGTAGAAATCCTTGACCTGTTCGGCGATGGTAATAAATTCATCAGCATCCGATTGATTCCATGATCGCGGCACTGTGCCTCTATCTGCCATGTATTGATGCAGTGTCAGGAAGGCCAGATGTAGCTGTTCCGGATAGTCGAATTTGCCAAAGTCCGTGATGAGAATGTCGCGTTTCTTCAAGGCCATTTGTAACGGCAGGAAGTGTAAGGTTTTGGGCATCTTTACTTGGGTTACGATGCCACTGCGCACGTACTCGGAGAACCTGACGATATTCGATTCATTTTATTAGATTAACCGAAAAGTCTCCAACCAAAATAGAAAATATTATTGTATTAATTATAACTATATTTTACTAATTCTTTTTACAGAAATAATGGTTGACCATTAAAATCACATAATGGAAAAGTTGACCACTCAAAATTTATACAAGGTGTAACAATCAACTATGAGTACTTTTGGAAAGCTATCAATTCTTCTCAGCCACTTGACCGGTTTTTACGAACTTTAGAGAAAATATTAAAGATGAAATTTTTATTATTAATATTTAATATTAATATTTTCTCCAAATTTCGTAAAAATCAGTTAAATGGCTGAGAAATGACAGCTGCTCAAAAGTACTCACAGTTGACATAGTTATACCTGTATATTTCCTAATTTTAAATTCTACTAAGTTACTTGTAACTGCCTGTATGTCTTACATGGAAGTGTCGCCAATGCTGAAAGTATATGGTCCCAGCACTTTGATCTTAGTCGGATTACACCCATTTAGTTCAGTCATCCCCTGTACCTCGGAGAAAGTCACGTAATCACCGTCTTCCATACCGTGGCGAGTGTCATCTAGGCAGGTGACAACACCCTCACTGTCACGGGAGATACTGGCGACCATCGCGCTTACCGGCGGTTCGCCATTCGTATCCACCACCGTGAATGTCTCCCCGAAGTCGCAGAATACCTGCGAGAACAGGCCGCGAGTATCGGCGATTATTAGAGCAATGTCGTTGGCATGGGTGATCTCCGAAATGCGCAGCTGCTCGGTCAATGGTGTTTCCGTTAGTACCACAACTTTGAACTGTTGGATATATGCCTCGCTCAGCGGACCGGAGTAGTGGCGAGTAGGCACGTAATTGTTCAACTCCGACAGGCGTTGACAGCATGCTGCCGCACGATTCTTACCTGTCAAACAAGTCCAGTTTTAGTAATGCTAAACATTAATTACTATTTGTTATCAATTATTAAATCTTGAACTAAAATAATTATAAAGTTTATAATACTAGGCTTACTAATTTCCGTAATTAACTTATGCTAAAATCTTATAAACTCAGATCGTAGGCTAACAAGAAATTTTTTTTAATTATAAATTTCAACATTTTTTTATTTTATCAAAAATTTTTAAATATCTACAAAGATTAAATATACATAGCCTAGAAAAAAATTTTTTTAAATTTACTTTTGTCAATTTCTATATGTATTAATAAAAAAAAATATATAGATATCTTTATTATATAAATATCAATTTTTAATATATTATGTTCAAAATGTTTTTCTCATGTATTCTGAGTAGCTCAGTTGTCAGTACCTTGGAATGAATATTAGCTTTAGAACAAAGAATGTATTATTTAAGACGCTTAAGCAATGTTTTGCAAAGCAACCTTTTCATGATGACTTGCATTAATAGCATGCACAGTTTGCAGTTTCAAATCATATTTTTAGTGCCTGGAATGAAAAATGACCGTGTAATCGAATGGTGCAATAGAATTATAATTTGCTTAACAACAGGAACAGCTGTGTCTTATCTTTTTAAATCTTATCGTTCTGCAGATTAGAAATACAAGTTTATCACAAAGCTGAATCTCTGATATAAGAGAAATTGTAATTTCCTGTTTTCTTCTGCCAATATATAAAATCTATATTTTTAATTTCTTAAGTATCATCCACCTATATTGAATTTCATTTTCAACGTGTGCGGGTAGAAAAAACATTACACATTTTTTTATATCTACTCCTATCGGAACATGCCATCATTTTTTTTCCTTCTCTTTTCCATATTTTACATATAATTGTGAAACAAGTGTAAAAAAATTAACGCGGATTACGACATATCATTGATTTAAGATCGGTTGTCGACTGCGGAGAAGAGATCGAAAGTCGGCGCGCGCTTTTCTCCGTCTCACGTGTTTCCGTGACCGGCACTGCACGGCACGCGTACGCGTTCCTTACCTACGTCCGCCTCGGTGAGATAAAACTGCGAGCCCAAGTCGGCCAGTTTGCAGACGGCGTGATCGTGCAGCGTGACGGACTTGACGCCACCGAGGATAATGTTTTTGGCGATCTCGACGCCAAGGCCGCCGAGACCGGAGATGAGCACGTCGGAGGACGCCATGCGGCGCATGGCGTCGTGCCCGAGGACGTAGAGCTGCCGCGAATATAGACCCTCATCGATCTCGGTGGGCGCGCGGCCGCTGCCTCCGCCACCGCTGCGGCTCGTGGAGCCGTTCTTTGCCATGTCTACGTCCATCTCCACCGCGTTTGTCGTCGTCAGCTCGTCGTCGGCTCCTCCCGTCGTGCTGGCAGCACCAACGCGTCGCTTCTTGGCTGGGGGATCAACGGAGCTCTCCGCCACCTCAGCACTAGACATCGGAGGACTTGACGGACGTGTTCACGGAGACGTCGGATTATGTGCCGTCGATTATTTCCCCTGATTGTGCCCTCACTCTTTCCCTCTCTCTCTCTCTTTCTCACCCTTCCCTCTTTTCACTCCCTCGCTCTACCTCTTCTCTTACACACACACACACACTCTCTCTCTCTCTCTCTCTTTCTCTTTCTCGCTCTCTCCCTCGATCGCGCTTGCCACTCGGCGAATCTCGAATGATCTCGAATGCGCCTCGGCGCCAACCGCGACGACACCAGCACTGACCAGCTCTAATACGGATAACCCAGCCACGGACGCGTACCGACCAACCTCACACTGCCACCGTACACGTCGGCCCCACCACTCTCTCCTCTCCGTCCTCTCCACTTGGTCGCCCCCTGTTCGACCGCCACCGCCGCGCCGCAGCCCCCGCGGAACGCGCCCTCGTACCTAACCGCGGCCCGCGACCGTCCTCGCCTTCGTGTCCGTTTGCGTAGCACCGCTACTGCTGCCTTTGTCTCTTGTCGGAGAACGTCGATCGAAAGAAGGTTCTCGCACTAGCGCGCGACACCGAGAGACGTTCCGCCCGATCAACCGATGACGCTGTCACGCTTCACGCCCCACCCCCCTCGCACACTCCAATTCCGCTGTTGCTACACGGACTCGTCGATTCGCTCGCCGTTCTCTGAAGTTGTCGCTGCGCCGCGATTAGTCGCGATCGACTCCGATTGGTCACTAGTAGGCAAACTAGACGCGGCGCGCGCCGTAGAGGTAGGAATATCAGGGAGCATAAGATACTTTTCTAGATGAGGGGGGTGAAGTTGACCGCTCAAGATGGCGACCATATTGGAAGGAGAAAGACCATTCCAAAATGGTCGCCATCTTGAGCGGTCAACCTTCGTCCCACGTCTCACAATCAGGCTTCACCCCCGCGCATTTATGCTCCCACCAAATATTCCTACCTCCATGGAGAAACCTGAGAGCGGCCATTCCTTTTTCGTGGGACCGATATTTGCCACATTCACTTTCCGAAAGTCAATAAATCGCTTCTGTGCATGGTGTGTATCCGTCCATCTGTCCATCATGGTGTGTATGGTCAAAAAGTGGATTTAGCATGATACACATCATGCATGGAAGCGATTTATTGACTGTTTCGGAAAGTGGATGTGGCAAATATCGGTCCCACGGAAAAGGCCGGGATGACCACTCTTAAGTTTCTCTCTGAACGAAGCATTAATTTCATACTTTTATTTGAAGATTATCATTTTCTTTCACTGTTGCAAGCATTTTACCTCAATTTGTTTTTATCTCGAGACAGAGAAAAACTTGAAAGCGGCCATCCCGGCCTTTTTCGCGGGACCGATACTTGGCCTAGCATCAGCGCCAAACGTGAATGTAGAACTAATTAGCCACATTCACTGTTGATAAATCGCTTCCGTCCATGGTGTGTATCCGTGCTAAATTCATTTTTTGACCATGTCGATAACACTTTTTGGTGTTTGTATGCTATATCTACACCTTGTGAATGTTGGCAGCATATAATCGCCAATCACGGCGCACTTTCGGGCTGACGTGTCACGTGATGTCACGTGACGCAATACAAGCAGCGCAGTGAACGCTCGAAGGATACGCGAGTACCTACGCGATTACAATCAGAGAACGCTTTTCGCGACGTCGGAGTTCCGGAGCCGTATTCGAAGGTTTCAAGTCTTTACAGTGGACGCGCATTTTTGCAGGCTTTGCAATCGGCTACGGGTTTGTCGTTTATGAATCTCTAAGAGCGACAGTAAAACTGCAAAATGGTAACTTAGAAAGATTTTATTTCGTAAGAATTTGAAACGATTCGTTTTATCGAATAAGAATTATTACAACGATCCGGAGAAAAAAAACGCATTATTTCTTTGCCTCAACATATTCGCCATATTGAAGAAGCGTAGATTTAGTAGAGCTAAAGAAAATACAAGTAAGAAAATTTAAATAAATTATTAATTAATTAGATTCTCGATACTAAAAATAATGAATAACTTAAGGGAAACTGAGCTATGAAAATCAAACGCAATTAGTAATGTGTAAGTTAACATTATGTATTGATTTATGAGACTAATTTAATACAAATTAAATTAAAATCTAAATATTAATTAAAAATTTAGGAATGTTAAAGAAATGCACGGATTCTGAAAGAAGTAGATGTAAGGGGAAATGATCTGATGATACACACAAAAGCTTTCTTTCAATCCGCTTTAATATTCGTCAATTCTCTTATACAGCTTTAATTTATCTATATTTTCTGTACAACTCTCGTCGTTTTTCTTTCGAAATTTTTGATGACGGAGACGGTATTGTATGAACTAAGAAAAAGATTTTGTCTGACGTGTGTATAGAAGTGTATTTTACAGTTACAATTACGAATAAATTGTATATGATAGTGTATAAATAGATGTCACTCGATGTTTCTCGCAGAAAAAAAAAGGAATTATCTATTTTTCTTCAGCTAGAAATGATTTGTGTCGTCAATATCTTCGTCTCTTATCTTCGACCTTATCATAATTGTTTTTACATAATATACATAATGTTAATTCAGTTATTGCAAATATTTCTATAAAATTTTTATTTATTATAAGGAAATTAGGCTTATTATATGTATACAATGTTATATGTATAAAATAGAAAAAAATGAAAGGCTAATTATGCAAACAGAAAGAAAAAGGATATATTAAAGTTATTAGAAAGTTTCATTTCTCAAGTTTTAATCTCTAAGTAATGAGACAATATATAATGACAACGTTTCTTAGTTTTCTTAATTTATTGTTAGCTTTCTTCAATACGTTTAAATTAAAAATTAACTAGCGGCATAATAAGTTAAAACAATAAAAATTTCTATTGTCTTTTGATTAACTCTACATTGAATCAATGCAAAATCAGAAAGCACAATATATACATATATCAATATTATGTATTCAATATAAAATTAGTCGAAAGACATGGAAATCTTATAGAAATATTCGTAATTATTCAATTAACATAATAATAATTAGGATGAGGTTAAAGATAACAAAATTAACACTAGTACTCGCGATATCGACCATTCATGGACGCATCGATATTAAATCAATGTCGATTTGATTAATTATTCCTGATTGTGAGTTCTCTTTGCTGTCTTTTCCATCGAGAATGAGATTTTTCGTAAATAATGTCTCTGTCAGGATCTCCGTCCCCCTCGTCGCGGCAGTCTCAAAAATGCGCGTCGTCGTCGTCGACGGAGACCGGACTCCCGAACGCCCGCTCGTCCCGTTCGTCCTTGATCCTTCCCCCGGCGTCCCTCCTGTCTATCCCGCTGGCCCGCGACTTCCGGTCCCGCGGTCCCGGCTCCGACGTCGCGAAGGACGAGGGCGAATTCGATATCGGCGGGAAGGGGACGGTGGGGGCGATCGAATCCGCGGAGTCGGGGGCAGAATTGCCGCCTTCCTCGAGAGGACCACTGAGGATCGAATCGGGCGATCCGTTAGATTGCTCGGCGTGCATCTCGGTAGCGACATTGGTGGCGGTCGTGATGGTGGTGTTGGTGTTGGTGGTGGTGGAGGTTGTGGAGGTGGCGGTGATGATGGCGGTGGAGCCGTCCGTAGCCGGCAGGTCGTTCGACCTCGACCTCGTCGGCGGGGGTTTGCCCTCTTCAGGGACCGTCGAGGTGCGCCGCAAGGTCGTCTTTTGACCTTGACTGTCACCGCGTGAACCTTTGGTTAGTTTAGTCGGTTTTGCTCGGGACCGAGGCGTATGAGTGACGAGCGTCAAACGTGGTACTTCAGAGAACATTAGGGTGTCTCCCGCAAGAACCGAAAAATTCTTCTCTTAGAGCTTTGAGATTAAATGGCTTACAGACAATCGAATACAGAACTTTTCCAGGCTGATTATAAGATTTCTCAAAATTTCAGAATTATTTGATCGTAAAAGAAAATGTGTTTCGTTTAATATAAAAATTGAACAAAGAATGACAAACTTAAAATTCAGACGTTAATTCAGATTTCGATGTCACGTCAATTGACACGTTTCGAAAAATTTTGACATGGAGGCTGATCATTCCAAAGAAAGAAATTTTCGAAATTTTTCATTGTAAATACGGAGAGAACATGTTCGTTAGGTACCATGCTTGATGCAACTCGATAGGGTTATTCAATGCAAGTTTTTTACTAACATGAGATACATTTACACTCACTCACTCAGGCATACGAGAAATATATATTTTTTTAACGTACTTTTTAAAATAAAGAAAAATAAAAAATATATAATTTCAAAATAAACAATATAAAATAAATAGTCAATTTTTTGCAAAGAAGTAAAAGTATTGCATATTATTATAGAAAAAAATTTATGCGATTAAGTGATAAATTAAATCACAGTAAGATCGAGCCACTTACTGATTTATATCCACTGGTGAGACTCTCTGGTCCGGACTGATCATAGGTCGATTGCTATTGTCCCACGAATTATGTCGACGGTGATTGCTCTTGTCCTTGTAGGTCTCGGCAATGTTGTTGTAACTGCCGACGATCCTGCGCTTGTCGAGCTCCTTCAGCACTTTCTCCGGCATACTACCGGCTGATCGGTATAGCCCATTACCGAGCGTGGGCTAAAACAAAAAATATTCTGCATAATTGAGGATATTACACTATATTTCAAAAACCATGCATGCTAATATGAGATCAAGTCTTGAATCTCTGACCTAATAACTCTTTAATAACGAGAATTAATTTTATATGGTTTTATTATTATAATGACTTTCCTCAGCAAATAGTATTGTTTCAAGTACGCTTCGATCGTACCTTTGAGAAGGAATACACCGGACTAGGAGCAGCGTTTGGATTCGTCCAGACATTGGTTACACCAGATGCGTCTTCGTTGTTATCGTTCAAGAATAATTCCGCCGAATACGAGGGTCTTGCTGGTATGATGGGCGATCGACAACATACGCTGCAAAAATATCGTAAGAATTATACTAGAAGAATCCACCAAACGCATAGCGTTAAATCTAAAAAAGGGAAACTATAAAAAAAATTAAATCGCAGTGAATTGTAAAAGAGAAAGTTTTAATACGTCAATAATTTTATAAAAATATACGCGAGATATGTGCGTGTAAAAGCTCATGTGATTTTTCTGAAATATAAATCATGCGATACTGTAGAATATATGTATGAAATTACACAAGATACTTTTAAAAGTTCGATACGAATGTAAATTTGACACAGCGAGAAAAATGATGACATGAAATATAAACATTCTCTATATTTATTTTCAAACATTCGCGTTTTGGGAATGCCGTTTGGCGAACTTACGAGTTCACGTCCTCGAGTTTCTTGAGCAGCCTCTCGTTTTCCCGGCAAACGAGTTCCTGGTCCCGTATCACTTGGTCCCGCGTGGCATAGAGCTCCGCGTTCTCGCGTCGTAGTGCCTCATTCTCGATGATGTACGCCTGGATCAGCTGGCTCAGCTCCGAGCTCTCCATTTCGGCTAATTTCTCGAGATCTACCGGCGGCGGTGTTATGGGTATCAGTCTTTCGCCTACAAACGATAAAAATATATAATAATAAAAAAAATACAGGAACTAACACACAGAGCGAGTTGTTATTTGATGTAAAATCAAATTCTTAATCTTCAATTGGTTTAATCACGATTTATGATTATTACTTTAATACAAAATTATGAAAATTATTAAAATATAATTTATATATATGTCGTTTATTTATTTATCAGATCTTATTAAACTTAATTTCTTTCGACTCATATTATACACGCTAACGGTGTTTGAATTATTTCTTATGTTTGATTTAGCATTATTGATAGTAAGGTGATGGATGAGTCGGATAATGATATATCTTATTGTTAGAAGTATGCAAAGATTACTTTTTGATTCGCTGCGGACCATATTATTATGAGCTTCATTACTGAGATGAAGAGTCATCCTTAAATGTTCGTTTTCGGTCTGAAGAGCCCCCACTTCCCGTTTCAAGCTGAGAATCAGAGCTTCGCGTGGATCCTGCAAAAAAATTTCAGACATTTCTCTCCGTTTCAAGATTCCGTTTACAATCTACTCGTAGCAGGTGCGTGATCTTACCATCACTATAATAGGCTTGGTGGCGATCTTTTTGGCTCTCGCGGCGTATCTTAAGGTATTTAATGTCTCGGTGGCATTTGAACGAGCCGGCGAAACGCAGGCGATCTAAATATTAAATAAGTATTTAATTATTGATATTGCAAGAATTGTGTGAATTAGAAAGGTCACTAGAAATTTATGTAATAGGTTTTTTACTCGTATTTATTATATTATAGCAAATTGAGAGGAATAGACAGATTAGTCAATTTCTTGGAACTCTGTTTTCGTGGATTAGAAAAATTCAGTTTTGATTTATTGGCATTTTTTGTAATTTATTTCAGTTCTCTCCAGGAAATTTACAATGATATATTAATAATGTCGGTTTTTGGATATATAATATGATATATTGTAGCAGCATTTATCACACGTCAACAGTATATTAAGTTTTCGCGGAAACATTGTTATCAATCGCGCTTCGATTTGCGATTAATCCATTTATCAACTCACCATTAATGTAATACCGTTTCCGGCGAGACTATCAGCCAGAAGTTTTGTCAGTTTACTGTCCCGATAAGGGATATGGCCACTTTTTCGTTTTCCATCGCTCAACGAAGAGATACAGTATCCTGCGTAAAGTACATTACGACATTTACTTTCACGTGAGACAGTTAGACTTAATTTAAAAGTTGAAATATTTTACGAAATGCAAAATATCGTGTCTTCCGCAAACGATTTTGCGAAAATCAACGCGCTACTTGGAAGACTTTTTGCGAAAAAATTCTTATCGCTTTGTTTCGCGAGCGTAATCGCGAAAGTTTATCGATCATTTTCCATAGACGGGGGGCACGTCTTTTCACATGTCAGTAACTTAATAGCTATCGATTACTTCAGTTATTCTAAATAATAGACACATTGCAATTTCAAAGTCAAGATCTAATTTTCTGTCGATAAATTAATTATAATCTCTATTCATAGTGAAATGATTGTTGAGTGTGACGCGATTGCATTTAGTTTACATTTCATAGTATATCAGTCGTAACACAAAGAAACGTCGGACTTCGCGATATAGGTACTTATAATATCGATATGCATATCGAGCTGTCTGTTGAAAATACGTAGAAAAGTTTTTCGTTCCTTCAACTCGGATATCGAGAAATACAATTAGGATATGGACTCACCTAACACCATGAGGCTTTTGTTAATGTTATTTGCTTCTTCCAAGGTCTTGCCCTCGCTAAGGGTTTTCTTCGTCATTTCGCTTCCGGCAAGGTCCACGAAATTAATTTTGCCTTGTTTCGAGATGAATACACCGTTCTCCATCTATCAATACGAGTGAAGATCATATTAGTTCTCGTTATAAATTATTTTAGATCACGTGATGAAAAATGGCAAATGAATTGATCGATGATGAAGAAAATTAATAATTCTATCTCATTAAAAGAGATGAGTACCGTTTATTTACATGCTTACTACTCATTAATTTTTAATATTGACTAGTTAATTTGATTTCACGGCAAGAAATGAAACGGTGAAATAAATTGAACTTCTATTAGCTTTCGTGCAAAATCTGATAAACTATTCTGATGTTTTCGATGCATATCTCTGAATGTATTTTTGTCTTTGTCTCAAGGGAAATATGTATAAGTGCTGGTCTAGCCTTGTTTTAAAAAAATATTTTAGCTCTAAGCTGTAAGCTGTGACCAATCACAATCGAATGTGAGCAGAATAATAACTGTGATTGGTTACAGTTTATGGCTTAGAACTGAAATATATTCTTAAAACAAAGTTGTAGGCCAACACTATACCTATGAAGTATTTACTTACCGCTTGCTCAGAACTTATAGATACAGTCAAAATCGAATGGCTTCTGCTGGAATATTCATTCATATTGTGCGAACCGATCGATCTATTCCTCAATCCTATAAAAACAGTAATTATTATAAAAAGTATTCCATAAACTTTAATCTCTAAACATGTAAATGAGAAAAAGTGGCTCTTCGTGAAATGGAATTAAAAAATTGCAAAATACGATTAATATTGATTAAAAGAAAATTAGATTTCATTAATTATGATGAGAGTCATGTGAAAAATTTACAAAAAATTTTAAGAAATTGTATCTTCCTTCCGTGATGAGATTACTTATTTTTTTTAAATCTTACCTTCTTCGAGAACCGCTAGAAGATCATCCAGTTCTTCACATTCTACTGTGAAGAGATTCTCGACAAAGAATCCGCGCGTCTTTTTACTCCACCGTATTGCTAGAGTTTTCCTCGAAGTGCCGGGATTCAAGAGATCTATCACCTATTTATTTATTTATTTTTATATTATCATCATTTTTATAATAGAATTTACTCGCGATAACTTACGATAAACAGTTATTTCAGTTTACACATGTAAAGAGAAAAAAGTTCTTTTTCTTATAATAATTAAAAAAAAGATGTTTGTCTATTTCATTTTTCTTGTTGGACGATATTTCATTGAGAAAACAGACCTTCTCATTATAGATTTCCAGATAGGAAGCCTTGAGCACAAAGTTGCACTTCTCGTGTTCTTGAAGGACTTTGAATAGGTAGACGAAGGAACGGAAGACCAGACCATGGTCCTCCGAGTATGGATCCATTTTATTGAACTGTTATAGAAAGAATGATTAGATATTAACTTTATAGATACAAAAAGGTATAATATATAAAAATGAGTTAGTTTAATTTCAGTATTATTTAATGTATAAGTTTGATTTTTAATTAAATCCCAAATAAAAATTTTAATATATGTTTTATTTTATTAAATGAATATTAAATTAATTGCAATTATTTATTTTATTTTAGCTAAACTATATTATTTGTTAAAAAAATTTTTCTCATTAAAACATATCGTTACAGTATTTTTTCGTCATCATTAATTAATTAAAAATGATTTATAAAATTTAAATGAATATAAATACTAAAATAAAGCATTCTCCATTTCATATTCTTTTACATGTGCTTCGTATTCTCTATTCTTTCTAAGAGGTAAAAATGTGGAAATATACATATACCGGCAAGATATTTTTCACTTATATACGGTTCTCTATTTATTTCCGAAACTTCTTATCGATCGTTTTAAAATGTTGCCTTTTATTCGATACAGACTTGACCTATCGAAATTTCAATGTTGCGTTTAGTTGCAAGAAGCACACGTTACGTGTGACTTAGACGCATTATCTTATCTACGAAAGACAATCAACTTTAACCTTCCTACTAAGCTATGTAGCTATCGATCGCTAACGTCACCATATGTTTTACGTATCGTATTGTCCCTTGCAACTATAACTGGACAGGTGTATACTACGACGCCGTTAAAAAACACTTCGCATAACTTATGATTTTTCCCGGAATATTCGAAGAACGTTGTTATTTCAAAAGACTCAAGAAATATTGAAGTTAATTAGTTATAGAATGAGACCTACGTTGTTACGAGAATTTTTGATGTTATTTATTCGTATTCTCGTTGGATTACAAAACAAAAAATTACTTGATTAAAAAAGATTTTTATAAAAACATTTAGGGTAAAATGATTAAGGTGAAAATTTCTTTTCTACGCTTACGAGTCTCGGAGGTCCAGTCAGGGTATGCGTTTTGCCACTTCCGGTCTGTCCGTAACAAAATACGGTGCAGTTGAAGCCTTCCACCGCCATTTCGATGAGGTTCTTGATACCGGAGTACTGCAAGATATCCTCCTGCGTAGCATTTGGCTCGAAAACGACGTTGTATGAGAATACTTTCGGCTTTTTGTCGCCGCTGCTTGTAACCGCATCGCACTGCGAGATAAAAGACGTGGTGCTCCATTGGAAATATTGTTATCGATAGCGTGTGGAGAAGTGTGTAGGGGAAGATCGGCTTTTCAAAAAATCGAGGGGTTCAGACCGAGAACAGGATACGAAAGGACAGACTTTTATGAACGATACAATTTTTGTACTTACGTATATCTGTCCATCGCCGGGAAACTGCACGACCATTTCATCACCCGATTTAATTTCCTTATTGCTGAGCGGACGAACCCTAAGAGAAACGAGAGTAGACGTTGTTATAGTAATTTTAAGTTATTTTAAAGCGATAAGAGAACGAGTCGAGCTAAATACCTGACGGCGACATTTATATTGTTTTCTGGAAGTAGATGCTTGGTCGCAATTATCCGTTTATCACCGTCTATTAATCTCTCGATGCTACCGGTCCTGCAAGCACGTAATAACGTCATTTTTTCGCGATCTATTATTAACATATGTTAATGAAATAAATTTATAAAGAAGAACGACGCTTAACAGATAGGAGAGCTTATATATATAAACATCATTTAAGCACAGTAGAAAGCGACATAAAACTCTTGCCTTTATCAACACGGCCTCATAAATAATCACTTTTGAAATTAAAAAAACAGTGGATAATATTTCATCCTTATTAAAGGTAATTATCTTTGAATACAGAATACACGTCGCGTTGCGCCATTAATTCGAGATAGTTAAAAATCTCCCTGTAAAAGTCGACGTAGTTAAGGATCTCCGTATCGAGCTTCTATAGTTAAAAAATACACTTGGAACGTCACCGCTGAGTTGTGGTTATTGTCATTACGTATTACAACAACCAACCGGTCGTTTCTATTATTAAACGCTAACGACTCTAATTCTGCAAATTAACAGCGTTCCATGAATGCGCGATCGCAAATGTCCGATACGGAAATGTCTAGTCAATCGCTCGATTGACCTCTAATCGCGCGGTCAGTCCTCATATAATTCACGAGGCACCGATCGAAGCGCAGCGTGTTTGGCCGCTTTACCCAGGCGCGATTTCTTTTTCATTCCGAAACGCCGCGGCATTCCGAGAGACCTTCCTCAATGATTTAGAACTACGATGTTGGTAAATACCGGATCGTTCTCGATCGATCAACCGTCGCAAACGGCGATTCCCGAGAAGTTCTACTTGCAGAATATGAATTTTTCCCCCGCAAATCCCGCATTCGAATTGTTTGCGTCGTGTCACATTGAAATTACTTCTTCGAATGGACAGATATCGAACGGTTAAAGCGACGTAACTTGTCGCTTTAAACATCGCAATGTTTGAATAACCAATTGATAGTTTTCATTTGGCGCGATGAGCGCCCAATAATAAAGTACAATGACCCGCGCAAAGAGCAGAAATTATTCAGAATTATCGAAAAACTTAATCTCTCCTTGTAACTGCATCTACATACAGGGTCTTAAAAAAAAGGTTTAGGATTTTAAGGACAGATAGTCACAAAATGGAGGAAAAAAACTCCTGATAAACATGGATTGGAAAATTAATATTTTCGGAATTATAAACAATTTTTTATTTTAGCTAAAGCAAGTGACTTGCTCGCTTCTGGTGGTTTCGCGCGACATAAAAAGAATGGATCATCTGTCTTTTCTTTAACAAGAGACACGGTAGTGTCTCACGCAAAGTGTACGTCTGATATATCTAGTGAATCACAGAGTATCTTTACACCTGAAGCATCGAATTGAGCAGAGGCACGATCATATCTAAAAGAAATGGCTAAGCGGATATGAAATTTTTTTATATACATACACTTTATAACACAAGATTATTGTCACGCTTCATCAAACAGTGTCAGTTAAGTATTTTTACGATCAGTGAACAATTGTAGAGAATTATTAGTTATCAAAATTTTCATAATACTGAATGAAATCTATTATTATTATTCAAGTTATCTATTAGTATCATTCAAATTGGGAAAAATGGTAGAAATGCATTTCATGTATAGCCGTGCAGAAAAGTGTAAGCGAGCGAGTTACTTACTTTAACTAAAATGAAGAATTATTTATAACTCCAAAAATATTAATTTTTAATATTGTTGAAAATTAATGTCCTCATATTTATTAAGATTTTTCCCCCCATTTTGTGAATATCTGTCCTTAAAGTCATGAACTCATTTTTTTAACACTGTGTATAATAATCTAAAAATGATCTAAAAATACGTTTTTAAAAAGGTAATAATAAAATTGGCTTTGAGAATCAATTGCCATGTTCATACCAGGTGCATGAATTAACTTTAATTGGTATTCACATAATAATTCTATATTATATGAGCTATATCGCGCGACTTGACAATTCTATATTACATAAATTATAAGTCACGACTGTATGTGATATAGAATTGTTAATTCGACTTATTATGATTTATATAATACAGAATTATTAATGAAATGCTAATTAAAGTTAGCTCACGTACTAAGAATCGCATTTGACTTTCAGAGCCAATTTTATTATTACTTTTAAAAATTTTAAATATCGATAATTTTTTTCAATTAACTAATTATTTATTTGAAAATGTGTCCTTTGTAATTGCGTAAAAACTAAAATTTTCGAGCTTCAATATTTCGTGTACAGCGCGATATATATTCGATTATATCCTTTTAACTTAATTGATTTGCTTTACGGTCCCTCGTCCAAGGGACAAGAATTCGGGGCGGCGTTTTTGCCTGTGCACACACACACACACACACACACACACACACACACACACAC
>JAJVSH010000079.1:804917-864902 GCA_021460005.1 Tetramorium alpestre | reverse complement strand
AAATTAATGATAGTTTATTATCTATTAGTGTAGTTTAATATTATTCAAAAATATTTTGCACTCTTTATTATCTATTTTACACTTTTACAATTTCTTTTTCTAAGAATTATATTTTTAATTGCAACTTTATAATGACGAAATTTATTAATGTAATTATTAATTAAAATTTTACATTTTACAATTCTGTTCACACATTGACTTTTGTTTTTACAATATTACACAAAGAGATATTTAGCATTATCGCATGCGATAAAAATACATTCTTAAACTCTTTTTATTTTATTTAAGCGAAGCGACGTACGTCAATATTGTACGTACTATGACGTATCTTGTTATCTTTATCAATCGTCTTTTCTTTTACGTAAGTAAAATCCTGATTATTTGAATGACGAGTGCTACTTGATCATGAAATATTAAGCATTGAACAATTTCACCTGACGGATTTTTGCATAAAAAAAAAAATCTACGTCGATTTCCGCGCTTATCTATTTAATTTCGCGTGAACCGTAATCATCATTTTGATATTATCGCGACAAATCAAAACGATAAAGCATCACGTTCCGATAATCGAGTTTTTCCATCACGTATTTGTACAAGTGTAATATATGTCACTTTAAGTTGTCACGTATCAATCGATTGTCGAAGCGGTTTTTTGTCGAGGTTTATCGTCTTCGCAACTACACAAATCATTGGTAAATCGTTAGTCCGCTCCATTATCGAGAAAGCTTACGAGAAATTTACATGAAAATTTGCTACAAATTTTATATATTTTTTTTATGAATAGTAAATATAAATTTACTAGTATACATATAAAAAAATGTTTTGTGCATATAAAATAAAATATAATTTATTTATGCACAAAATAAAATATGATGTCATTTTATGAAATAATTTTACGAAAAATAGTAAATTTACGACAATGTACAACGATGTACAATGTACGACATGTATATAGATTATTTAAATTTGTGGAAATAATATTGATATATTAAAACATATATATAATATAATTTTCTAATCAGAGATAGAGTCATAAAAAGTAACAATTTATTTATGATTTTCTAATTTAATCATACAAAAAGAATTACATAAATATAAATCAATTGTCAATTTTTAATCTGTTTGCCCTTTATCGTTAACCTTCTCTTCTGACAGAGTCGATAGCTTTACCATCAATACTTTACTATTTCAATTATCTGTTTTTCGATTAGGCAAATTTCACAGTAACTTTGTCGCCTGGGCACAATGATATGTTGTCTTTTATTATTCTGTCTATTATTAGACACGAAAATGTCAATATTTTATTAAGGTACCTTTTTATAAAGGTAATGCTTGACACATGGATGCATTATTATTATTTTTTGTCCGTGACAAGGCGACTTGGCGATGGTATCGCTCGTAAATTTATTGCTCGGATAAATCCTCTGATAATCAATTTCTGATATAGGAAACTGTCTATGGGCAAACTAAATTGTTAGATTCTTCTTGGGAAAAAATTTACTTTATAAATCATTACATAATTCTGCGAAATTAATGAACAAATATTAAAAATTGTATGAAAATTATAAGTAATTTCCTATATAATTTTGTACGCTAAATACAAATCTGGCTGCAGAAATTGTCCCCCATCAGGTTTTCGGAATAAATGGAGTAAAATAGTCAAAAAATGATGATTTTAGTTATATTCATGAAAGTATTATACAGAGAATGCAAATTATTTCTTATCTTTTAACCGATAGCTTCATATAAAACTATTCTTTTTCTTCAAAATTAATTTTTATTTGTCAATGTTGTGCGTCAATTTTTCTTGTCAAGATATATCAGAATTTTTAAAAGCATAGGAGTCTTCTAACAGACTGAAAAAGGAACTGAATACTGAATATATTAAAATATTTTCAGGTAAACTGATTGTGAATATATTTTGAAGAATTTTAGAGATCGTTGATTTTAAATCTAGTGTCACAGATTTACGAACTCAAAATAGCAAAATAGCAAATGTAATAAATCTCTAAATTTTACATAATTTTGATGAATGCAAGTAAAGATTTTTAAAGTCATTGATTTCAGATTTCAAATCAAACAACAAAACCTCGCAAATCTGTATTATTATATATATAGCTATAAATTTTTTAAATAATATGATCGTAATTAATTTTGGCAATATGCCAAAATTACTACATATTATGTGTATAATAGAATTAGATGTCACTTTCACAAACACAAATATAAATGCAAATGAAGTAAAAAATACAACTTCATATTTTTTTTAACGCGCGATTATAATCGAGACACCGGCCTTAACACGGGAAATTTCGATGTGCAATAATCTTTGTGAACGAAAGGAAATATATGCCAAGCAGCGGAAACCACATACAACTCAGGCACAAAGCACAGTCTACATCGATTCACGATTCATGCGTTCTCTTCGACATGCGGTTGCCAGCTAAGATACTCACTCGTTACCCCGGGAGTTTAGCAACAGCACGTTTTTTCCCTTTCCCTTGGTGTCGGATCCACCGCTCTTTCCTGGACTACTTCCGCGAGAACCAGTTTGCTCGCCAGGACTGTTTCCTCTCGAGCCTCGTCCTCCACCTCTTCGTGCCTTCGACCTCCCATTTTCCCGTTGGGGGCTCGGGCCGCGTGACGGATTTTTCACCAGCACCATTCGTCAACCTGCTGGGTCTATCATTATTCCAGTATTAATTAATAATCGATGTTCCAATTCCAATGACAAATTGAAAACAAGCTGTCAATTCGTGGTACGTACGAAATGTCGTATTCCGAAAGTTTTAATTTCACAAATACATGTAAATTTACACATATAAATATGTAAATGTAAATATGTAAATGATCTCTTTTGATACGAATAGTTAAAAAGAGAACACGTATGCAGATACTTTTCAAACAAGATGGAGATATTTGGATAAACTGCTGTTTACCGTGAGATTTAAGATCACGTTTATCTTTCGTCACGATCTTTCCGGTAAACGCGCAAATTCGAAATGCGAAAATTTATGCAACCACATTACGCATTCAATAGTCAACTAATTACGGGCGTTTCGCGCATTGTGCTCGATTCGATAGTGATTCCTCGCCAAGCTTCGTTTCGTCCGTAATGATAATTAGCTGTTATCGCAATTAAAGCGAAAGCTACCTCGAAACGCTCTAGAATTGATTTACGTGAAATATTTCGTCTGAAAACTAAAACTTAAATAAATGTACAAAAATATGAATACGTACAAAAAAAATGATAAATGATGTATAACAAATAATAAGTCAAGATATTTTCCAGATTCAATAAATGGAGTAGAGAGAATGTATCCAAGTAGAACAAGAGGTCATGATGACGTCAAAGTGACATTGAAGTAACGTTAAAAGGACTTTTAAATGATGAATGAACTCATAATGACGTCATCATGATGTCATTATGAGTTTTACGTGTTCTACTTGGGTAATAATGCAAGGAGAATGCGACTTGCTGCGATTAAAAAAGTAATAAAAATCGATTTAAATCATTTTCCAAGCAAAATAGATTCCAGAGAAGTAAATCTTCCTTCGTAATTGAAGGCTTAATTAAAATCGTTCTGCAGAAGCATTGAAATCACCGGTCTGCACCGGCGCTTGTTCGCTGGGGATGGAATCACTTTTCTTCCAGCACGAATGTGTGCGCGATATCATGTTCCATTCCGGAAGATCGCGTTTTACAGCCTTGTTGAAAGTAAAAGCAAACAAGCGGGCCATGACTAACACAAATATTTTACACGAGTCATTAAAAGACAGACTTTGCGCCAAGAGAAACCGCTCGAAAAATTAACGATCGATTAAAACGGCAGTTTAATCTTCTAATTGATTTGCAATGTCGTCGACTATCGCCGTCGTTAGTTCTCTAATATTATTTCTGCTGCGATGAAATTTATTATCTCGCGGGAATATCACGGATCAACGTGCATCGTCGACTGTTAATTCGCGATAATTTGTAGAAGATTGGACTTCTCTTATCTCGCATATAATATATATGCATTTTTTAATAAATCTATCACAAAGTTAGATATTTTTTTTATGAAATAAGTGATAATTGCAGATAACAATTTGCAATTGATAAATTCTAATAAATGATACTTTAATAAATTTTAATAAATACAAATATAAAAGAAAATAATCTAGCAAAATAATATCGGTTCATTATTTGCTCATGATTGTTTTAAAGCGAGATCTTTCATTTCCCGTTCGCTATTATTATTGACTGTCCGAAAAAGCTAAGCTCGAGCGCAACGAAACGCTCATCTCACTCTAATAGAGCACGTAAGACTTTCATAATTGAAAAGATCGCTTAGGCCGCTTATCGAACTTAAATCCGACGTGACGTCCTCGAGGGTATAGTCAGTAGAATCTGCCGGTAGACGGAAATGCACTTACATTCGCAATTTCATGTATCGTCTGGAAAATTCCTAGCACCTTTTTCGAAACGTACGCGCACCACCTGTACATTCACGATCCGCCCCCCTCGCCCACCGAACGACGCGTGTTCTACGGATCCGGTTCGGTCGGAGAAGCGCGATCTACCCTCCCTGTCGATTTATCGAGTCGACGGCTCGAACATTCGCGGGGGATGGGAGCATACGTTTACCGCTCTGCGCGCGTGCAGTGGCAACAACTACCGGCGCCGTACTGACAGACGGGGGTGAGTCTTGACCCGTCGGGTGGCCCGCGAGGGGGTAGTTCTCCTATAGTCGGTGTCGCGCGCCGATCGAAAGCGACTGCCGCTCGTCACAACAACCACAATTTTATTGCTATTACTCACCGTAACTACCACCGCTGCAATTCCACCACCACCCTCGTCGGCCAGCAGCACGGTCATCGTCCACGTGGACGTGAAGTTACATCATTGCGAACTTGACATCGACAACAACGACGACGACGACGACGACAACGACGATTGACGTTGATGATGTCGATCGACAGCGGCCGCTTCGACCCGCGGGAAGTCGATGGGGATTATTAGGAATAAGAATTATTCGTAAAAATTATTATTACGAATAGTATTTATATAAACTAATGAAATTTTTCTCCTCGTTACTCGGATAAAATCTTATTTATTCATTTTTATCTTCCTCGGGAGAGAATTAGATCGCGCAATCTCTCCGGGGGATCAACGAATCAAATAGCCCGGATAAGAGCTCGGAAGTTTGCCATCTGAACGGAAATTTGACGCCTTGAGGAGCGTGGTGAGCGATAGCCGCGAGTCTTTGAGTCCCGACATCGAATTTCCGGAATACGCGCGTGGTGCATCACGGAGTTGAGTGCACTCAATTATACATGAGGGTCGCCGGTTACATCCGATGAAGGGAAATGTGCCCGCGTTTCTATCCAACTTAGATATCATGCTTCGAGAAATAGCTTTTTTGTGGATTTTGCGCAACGCCAGACGGCGATTCTACGACAATTTGCAACAATACTCGGCGGCACATTGATGCTGGTAGCGTAATAGGCGTTCAATTTGCAATCGATAGCATCGACTCAATTAGATTTATACAGAAGAAGAGTCGGGAGTATTAGAATACGATACATATTCTGATATTCTCAGAAGAAGATTCGGAAATTCGAGATGTTGGTTTTAGATTTTAATTCTTCTAGGAAGAATATGAAAATTCGATACCTACGTACGACGATCTACACTGAGAGAAATGTTTTGTATTATGAACTAAAAGTTTTGTTGATATATGCTCAAGAAATAATTTATTTAGTTGCTGTAAACAAATATGTTATTTGCTTATATCTTGTTAAGTCATTTTGGTTTAGAGAACAAAACTCTAAATCAAAACGACTTAACAAGATATAAGCAAATAACATATTTGTTTACAGCAACTAAATAAATTTCTTGAGCATATATCAATAAAACTTTTGGTTCATAATACAAAACATTTCTCTTAGTGTATGGGAAAAATTAATTCGAATTTGAATCAAAAGAACCTAAACAAAATGTGAGCCAATGCATACAATTTGTACAGAGATCGGCAATAAAATAAGAATAAATTAATATTACTTGATTATTTAGCCAAAGAAACTTGATTATTTATAAAAAAAAAATATTTTCCGATTATTATATTTGAATTATATTGGATAAATTATTTATATCGCAACATGAAACTGATTTGCGAATAATTAATTAATTAAATTCTGTGTAACATTTTATCTTTGTATTTTTATCTTTAATGCGAACAAATATATTTCACACATTAATAGATGTATTCCATTTTTAAGTATATTTCTATTTTTTAAAAACATGAAAAAATATCAAAAAACATTATTATATAGAAATTTGTCATAATTGCCGTTCATATCTCTTACTTGTAAATGGAAAGGAAACGAGCGTAATAACGCGAAGCGATCTTGGGCTTCTCGACAACTCACAGAGGTTCAATTGTAAAATTGAAACAGAAAAAAGCTCCCTTACATCAGATTCTCGGTTACAACCGTCACGGCGCGCCGCGAGAATCAAGACCGCTGCAAGACCCACGAAAGCCTGCACGGCCCCGCAGGACCCCGCGAGGGTTCACACAGGGCACCTCGCGTGCGTCATACACGCACGCACGCACACGAGAGAACCAATTCCTCTCTCTCCTTCTCGCCGTTAAGTCGTTCGGCCGGCTGGCAGGCAGCCTGGCCTTCCTTCCTCTCTACCGCCGCCACCTTATGCCACCGGGGTACTCAAGAGGAGAGCTCTCCTTCAGACCGGCAGTTTCGTGTGTTACACCGCGGCGTGTGCACGGAATACACCACGCCGCGTATCGTCGTCGGCGAGACCGTTATCCAGCGACGACGAGACGGCCTTTCCCGCGGGTACGTCGAACCCGTTGCACCGTCAGGAGCCGTGACTTCCTGGGGCTCGTGTGAAATCATCGAATCGCGTACCGCGATTCTGTGTGCTCTCCTCTCCCTCGCCCCCGATTCTGATGGTGACCTGACAGCGATGGAGAAACACACCGCCCGCCTGGACTCCGTAAGCCGCCACTAAACCCGAGAACGAGAGTACTTGAAGCTCTCGAGAACGAAAGTGAGTACGCCTTTTCTTCGGAGCACGTTTTATCGCGGGCTCACACAATCGTGGAAAGAGACGAGGGAGCACAGACGCGAACCCTACGGATGCGGATCCTTTTGTTTTAGTCCTTCTCTTATTTTCATTTCTCCTTTGCAATTCACCGATAATTCATATTGCGTTAAATTAATACATTTTTAAATTTATACATTAATAAAGTTAATCCATATCTTGCGTTATTATTCACTTTGTTATATATTATTATTGTAAAACGAAAGAATATTTTTTTTAATTTCTGTATACAGATTTTTCACTTGAAATGAAAAATGAAAGAGAAAATTCGATCAGAGTAAATGGTAATTTTTTATTATTTGTTCGATTAATCTATGCATGTGTTTTGACAATATTCATCCAATATCGAGAAAGATTCAAGAACTTAAAGATGTTTCGGGTGAATTTTTGTTTCAAAAGGTTTTTCGCGTGATCCGCAAATGAATATATCAATTGTAATTTATACTATTGGCTGGTGTGAATCACGAGGAGGAAATCACAACCGTGTCTCGCGCTCTTATTAAAAGAACACACAGATCGTCGCAGATACGACAACACGAATGTGTCGCGATGCAATCCCGTGGATTTGCGTTTAAAGCCATTTTCAGCAAATTGACAGAATTATTTATATTCTGTGCCGTTTGCCACACATCACGTTATGTTGTTACCAAGTACTTACATACCATCGCGAACGTTATTGTTGATGAATGATAATTTCTTATTACGATCATAAATGTAATAACAAGCAGAAATCGCCTTACGATTATAATTCAGATTATAATTCAGCATATATAATATTAAACAATCGTTTTAACACAATTTTAATCAAATAACAGGCCAAGCTGTAATAATAATTACAATTTTTTTTTCTATTAATAAATGATATAGTAAGTCAAAGTAGATATAATTAATAAAGATCAAAAGATTTTCATTTACTTGATCAAAAGATTTTCATTTACTTTTTTTTAAACTGATTGGAAACATTCAATAAGGAATGTCATTGAAATACATTTTAAGAGAACTGTCATGCATTCTCCGATAATAATTACAATGATTCAATCAATGATTTAATTAATTAATAGAGCATTTAATATAATATTATTAATTTAATGTTAAAATTTATTGAAGGTTTCAACATTGAGATATTTTTTTTAGAAGCTTGCTAAAATGTATATGTATTTTGTAAGACATTAGTATATTGTGAAACAGTTAAGAGAGTTTCG
Source organism: Tetramorium alpestre (assembly GCA_021460005.1). Lineage (NCBI taxonomy): Eukaryota > Metazoa > Arthropoda > Insecta > Hymenoptera > Formicidae > Tetramorium > Tetramorium alpestre. The sequence goes on along the minus strand of JAJVSH010000079.1, from coordinate 856,592 downwards.
AGAGAAGCGATTGAATCGCTTCAAGCGAAGGTTAACGGTTTTTAAACACTTTGATGAAGATGTCATTCGTCTGCCAAGGTCGGTTTTATGTTGTCGCGTTATTATATTTTAAGTATTCGCTGCTCGCTGCTCGCTCGAATTTATCGAAAGACACTTCCGATTATAATATCATTCCTAATGTTTTTATTTCTACAATGTTATTTTTGTAGGAAATATACAAGTTAGTGTTTGAAAAGTCAATCTCTTCTTTAATCACAAATTTCGGATCACTTGTAAATGTCATCTTAAATTTTATGCATTTTTTCATTAAAAAAAATGATATCTTTAAAATACATATTTTTCTATTAGTTTATATATATTGTTGCGAGATGCAGCTTGTACTATTACGCAATGATTGCAACGCGCGTACTCGACGTATTTTACGCAAAAGTCTACACTCGACAGCCGCGCGAAGTGGATCGTAAAACTCTTTGCAATTGACACGGAATTCTACGTAAACGATAGAGCCGCTGAATTATCTTCCTGGGAAGTGACGAGTCAGAGGCAGAAACAAAAGCGGAGTATTCGGCCGATCCATTGTTGTCTGTCCGGATCGTACTCGTCCCGCGTGCTCGTGGGATCACTCGGGATTTCTTTCTCAACGCGTGCACTCGTGCTGGAAGTACTCGAAAAGGAAGCGGGAGAAAGCGTACCTTCCTTCTTTTTTCAGACAAAGGCTGAAATCCGATCCCCCGACCGCCGTGAAAGTGACGATTAAACCATTTTAGATGACGCTGCGTCTATGAATAACAATGAACGGGGGAGTGAAATATGGGCGCATAAAGTCATGTTCTCCGCAGAAATGGAGTCGAGCTCTGGACGGGTTCATCCGCTTGTAATTTATTCTCACCTCCGTTCGATGCTATCTCGGCCGTTTTTACATTTACATTACCAAACGTACGTTTCGACGGAACTTTGAATGGAATCGCCTTGCGATGCTAATTAACTTTGCCTGATCTCATATTTTACTCAAAACGGGCAGAACCTGTTACGGGGACCGCAGACAATTATAAATCATACCGATGGATGGAGACGATCGTAAAAGCAATTACGGATAATTATTGGCGGCAGCCCCGAATAAAATGTAGTGCCAATGCTTTCACTTGTATTTGTCGAAATAGAAACTCAAGCAGAAAACACGAGTAAGGTATTACGAAGGTTTGAAGCTTTCGCTTCTATAAATAAAACAGTCACGCATAGAAAGTGCCGCGACAAGGATATCATTTGGGATATTATATAAGCGGCTTGTTAAAATTGCGATAATAAAGTTAAAACGGCAACGGAAAAAAAAGAAGGGAAGAATGACTTCGCTCTCGATTGCATCTACGCGAGACTAATGGACGGGAATGTTATCGCCGATTCTACTAGAGATCCGTGCATCGTGTACGATGGCGAAAACTGGCACGCAAGTAATTGTACCGAGACCGAAGAAACGTGGGCAGGGCCGAGCGTGTCTGTTTCCCAGAAAGTGCGTATTTAGCGGCATGAGAGATCGCAAGAATTCATTGATGGAAGGAGAGTTCAGGACAGTCGCGATCGCGGGGGAGAAAAAGGAGCGAGAATTATGCATCTCTCCCGCGATCAGACTGATTAGTCGCGATAGAACTGAGAGATATATCTTAAGTTTTTTTTTTCCAGCACCTCTGTTCGCTCTTTTTTTTCATCCAGTGATTATTCACGGATTTAATAATTCAACAATTAGAGGCTCAACGTTAGGCTGACTGTCACTACAATGGGAAAAGTCGCGAGAATTAAATCTGAATCTATTAACTTTCTTTCTCCTCGAAAAAAAAAATACATTGTGAGTTATAACAATTGACGATATTTTCGAAAGAAAAGTTGTAATAATAAGTAACATGATTAATTACTTTGTTGAAAATTACAACAATGAGCATAATAATTTATATTTGTATTCGTACAAAAGACATTGTTAATCTATCATGGAAAGTTAAAATTATGAAAATTATGAAGAATATGTGAAAATGTTTTTTTTTTTTATGCACTACATATACATAAATACGTACGCACACGGATTGTTAGTAATCGTGCACTTTCTAAAATCAATTTTCAACTTTTCTCAAGTATCCTTTGCTCGCCTCGCTTACCGGACATTTTTACATTTGGACACGCAATAATTATGCTTTTCCGTTCTGACATTTCACGGTTGACGAATCTACGGTGTAGTTTTTGCCGATTAGTGGGTTACGCGTGAGAGTATTACATAAATCGGAAATTACACGAAAAATTCATTATCCGGTCGTGTGTTACGCGATCGCCTAAATCAGAACGAGTTTCAGGGCGCTTGGCCCCTCGTGGACCGGTGAACGCTTTTTCCACCCAGATTATTAAGGAAACGTTCTCTTTTATAAGCGTCACGGATTGGATTTCTGTTCCCGATATTGGATCGTATTATGACGACGAAGGCAGCAAGTCGATGTCGCGAGATCGCGGTGATTTTCCGAAATTATTTACGCGTCAGCGACTTTGAGCGGCGATTCTTCAGTATTTGACACGCGAAGCTCGGCAAGCGGAACAATTCGCGGCGGGTTCTCGTATAATGTTTCGCTTTTGATACGGTGCGATCGGGTGTCGGCGCACGTGCAGCGCGGCAACGAAAGAAATGTTAGAACATAAGGTTCTGGCGAGAGTAAGGTGATAACGCCCAATGATCCTAGATCTAAAGTAACTTCTCGCAAACGGGTTAAACTGTCGGCCCGAAAAAACCTATACTTATGATAACCATTTTCTTTTGAGAAAAATTAAGGACCGCCACTTACCCTTCTTCCACAAACAAGTATAATGTAAATTTATTATCATTAATATTTTTTCCTTGAACATATATTTATATGAAAAAAGTAAAATTTTGTAAACTAAAACAATTATATATAAAAAAACATATTTATTTAAACATTACACAAAATATAAAAGGCGATAAAAACAGAAATATAAGACATTTTATAAGACTTTTCAAAAAGGACAAAAGTAAGTTTTCAAGAAAAAAATAAATTTTAAGGACAGATCTAAAATAAAGAACTGTCCTTTGTAATATAGGACGGCTGGTCATCGTACCTACACTTTGTGTCGTTTAGAGAAACGGTCTCACTGCAAATGAGAAGTAATACGAAATGACAAAGCGTAAAATAATTTTGTTCAAACGACGAGTAAAAGGAGACTATTTGTCCAAGTCCGCGCAGCTAAACTTTTCACGCGGCGTCGCGAGTTCAAAGGAGAAGGCAACGTGAACCGAAAATAGATCGGCGCTTACTTAAGGTTCGCCGTTAAATCGACTCGCGGGTCTTTCCACCCGTGCTTGTGGTCTCCGTCTTCTTTTTATTATCCTCCGCCGCGCCGCGATTCGCTCCCGCACGGTTTATTATTATACATATCGTGCATATTCTGCCTCTCTCTCTTTCTCTCTCTGTTTTTCTCGTTCTTGCCTTCCGTTTTTCTCCCTAGTTGCGTCTGGACCGCAAGCGGAGCTTATTAAGACTCGCTACTAGCGCGGACAAACACCTTGAAAGCCCTGAACTTCAGGCTCGAGAGGATGACCGAGACTCAAGGTCGATCCGAATCCGAACCGGTTTCTCGAAGAAAGATTCGGTGAGGAATACGTAAGATTTCCACGCCTCCGCAATTTAATCCATTAGCCGTCAACAAGAGTAATATACCTGAGGTTCGATAAGACGCAAGTAATAATAACAATATTTGCATTTTATTCTGCGCTTTATATCTTATTTTATCACCATTAGATAAATTTGTAATCAACCTACAATGATTCTAATCTCTTGTTGCTAAATCGTATTTCAACGAAAAATAATTAAAATTTTATAATTACAACTATTATTGAAAGTAAGAATTATAAACGTAGATTACTTAATAGTTAAAAGCGCTCGGCTTTCTATAAGACAAGACCATCAATAACATGTATTTTCTAAATACGCGCGTTTCTCTTTAATTCCAATTTATTTCAAATTGTCTTAATTTTCTTGTTTATATGACGTTTTCATCCACGATATTCGCTATTACGTCGTAATAATAGTCCTATAAAATAATAATCAAATAGTATAAAGAATATTATGTTTATTATTCTTATTACGTTAATGGTATAAAAATATTGAACACAAGGATATTGTTCTGATATCTTGCAATTATCTGCGGATTGTTTGATGTAACATCAAAATAATGGAGTAATCGTGTCACGGCCACGAGACGACTTCTCGTGGAAAAATCTCTTCGAAGCCGAATCTTCGTCGCCAGGAGTCAGCTCGCGCGCGCTGAAAATAGTTCTCGCTATGGGTCCCATAAATTTATCAGCCGCTGAGTGCAACCTGCGCGAAGCGAAACCGCCTCAGCGTGAAACTTCTGACAGCACCTCCGGTGAAAAGAACGGGACATACACAGGAAATGTCCGCGCAGAGCGCACGCACGCGTGTGCGCCTCTTCGCTTTTGTTATCGTAAGATAAGAACACTTTTACTATGCGGGTTTCGTGCGATAGCGGAACGTGCCCCGGAAATTGTCCCTGTTCGTTGACGACACCGGCCGAGAATTGCGCTAAATGATCGTCGCGTCGTTCACGGCGTTAGCAGTGAGAATTTCCTAATGGAAATTTATTATCAAAGCCAATGGAAATGTAAGGAAGATTATTCGGTTTGCTCTCTGGATTTAAGCCGCGTGCGTTCTGTTACGTGCGAGCCGTGACATATTTAATACAAGATAGACAATTGTCCTTTTACAAGACTTTATACGGCATTAGGCAAGTATACAGAGCGAAGATGTATAAGCTATGAGAGACGACTAAGGCCAGTATTCATAGTCAGTTCTTATACTTAAGATCATCTTAAGTACAGTCTTATGTGGTTCTAAACCAATCACAGAGCCGTATTAGCATCTTAACATTACTTAAAACGGTCTTGTAATAAGAACTGACTATAAATACCAGCCCAAGACCTAACTCGTATAATTTGAAAGAAATCTTCAACTAAACGAAGTAGGCGGAATTTAGGTTGAGATGCCTACTAATAACATAATGTTATTAGTAGTGTTATAATAATGAAAATTAGTTTCTCAAAAAGGGAAAGTAAGCAGTACTTAAATGAAACAGACAGTAATAAAATTGGATTATGCGGACAGTCTAGGATTAATTCCAGAGATATCTGGAATATTAAAATATTTAAAAAGACGCTTAGATAACAAAAAAAGGGTTTTATGATACTTACATATGCGATATTTAGACGAATAATGGGACCAAGGATCTCGAGGGTTTATAAGGATAGTGTTTTTGTCCATTTAGAAAGTTTAGAAAGTTGCTACAGAATTTTGGAATTATTTGAAACGTGAGTTACGGCATATAACAATTCTCGATTTGATTCCGACATTTCGTGAATATTTCAGTATCAAATTGTTCCTCCCTGATGAAGTGAACTGAAATCGAATAGTCATGTACACGCGAAAGCCTCAAATTTTGTAATGAAGACTGTAATGAAAATCATGAAGATGAAGTAACGAATTAGCGGGGAAAGAAGCGATTCGCTAAACTGACGTGAAAAAACGCTTGATCAACCGAGGCTAAGAAATGAACGTTCTTAGAAACGTTCCTCGCGGTCTGGAAAAATTTTGCGTCGTTCGTTGTCTCGTACGGTCTCTACCTTGAAGAACAACATATACTCTCGTTCGACATAATTTTACGGACTCACGCTTACATTTGCTATTCAGCCCGCGAATGTAAAATCCGCAAGAAAACGATGGTTCCGCGCGGTGAAATCCCGTCTCTCATGCGGTCGAAGGCGCGAGTTAGCCGACAAAAGACTAACCGGTTTCCGGAAATGGGTTGCGTTGTCCTCGGCGAGTTAAATGAACGGTGCATGTGCACCAGACGCGGACGCAAAAGAATAAGAGAGTTACCCAATCACCTAGATAACGCTGCATAATTGCAGCGTGACGAGCAGTCCCCTAAAATTCACCGTTGAAATTTACCAACTAGATGACAAAAACGACGAGTATAAAAAGAATCTCCTTTAGAAGTTTCTCCACACTGATTGGGAGAGAAAAAAATAGTTGCAGTAACTATAATATAATTAATAGTGATTATAATATAATATAATATAATTATATAATNTAATATAATAATATAATATAATTTATAGTGATTTTTGGACCCAACCACATTTTTATAATTATTCAGACATAAATTATGATTGATTTAACATTTTATTAAAGTCCTCATAATCATAATTTGGTCCATGCAACTTATAATATGATTGTTATTAATTAAAACAAGATTTTAATTTAGTAAGTTAATTGTACTATAAAATAGTGTAATAGTAACTATACTGCAATTGGCATCACTATGAGCATATAATTAATATTACCAATATTAGAGTAATAACTACTGTAAAAACGATATTCTTGTCTACAATTATTTTACTATGCAATTATAGTCGCAAATAGCATACTTTTCTCTCAAGATCGAGAAGACGACTAATGTTTCCCGTAGCCGTCGCTTTTTATCGTGCGGAAATTTTTCTCAACGGAATTTTTCGTAACGTAACGTATTCCCGCCACGTGTATCGTGCGGGATTTTCGTGCAGGACCGACCTCAAGACGGCTCGACGATTTTTTTTCTTATTCGCTGAGTGTCCCGCGACCGATCCGAAGGACTCCTTTTTTCCTTTGACTCATCGACGCATTACGTCAGCGTCCTCGATTCGGGGCCGCGAGCAGAAAAATGCAACGGGACGACTTTCCGTTTCATGGCGCGGCGCACGATCGATTCTACTCTCGCGTTAATCAAATAAAGGATGTCACGCTAATCGGAAGTTTCCCAGCGAACGATATTATCGCTGGGGAGAAACAGACCTCGCCGACCAGCCAGGCGATCTGTCGCCGAAAAGACAATCCGTATATTTTATTCCTGATTTAAAATTAATGCAGAGACATACACGACAAAAAAGCTTGATCTCTTGTAGTTTTCTTCGTCGACAATTTTTTTAAATAATGCGCTTAAACACCACTGGTCGATTCCACAATCCTGCGACAAAAGTTGCGCTACAAATGTAGCTCAATGTATCTGCATTGTAAATCAGGGATAAATATGCAGAAGATGCAAAAAGTTGCGGTAGCAGGCCGCGCATAAATGACATTCTTATCCGGATTGCTTTTTCGACATTGGTACTCCAAATGTGTCTTGTCTGTGTCTCTTTTGCGTGACTCATCCCCCGAAGCACGAAGGAAAGAAAAAAGAAAAAATTATAAAATCGCGGCAGAACAGTTTGTACAGAACGTACGTGACTGGCTTCTGTTTATACTCGCTCGTTACGAACGCAACATTTTCGATAACGGCGAGCCGCGACAATGGTTCTCTTTGTATCGCGAATCGCGATTGATAATACCCTCCGCCGTAAAACACCATATGCACGTCATTCGCCGCGACCCGCATTCGCGATACCTCTTCGATATCCGTCAAGGCGAGGGAAGATTGCTCGCCGAATGGGGTTTATGACCGGAGTATCAATGACTCACATCGATTTCTCGCTTCCACGAAAGACAGACTGGTTCGCGCCGGAGATAAATTTATTTCATTTAATTGGCGATCTTAATAATTAATAATAACGCAATGCGCTGTCTCTCTCTCTCTCTCTCTCTCTTTTTCCTCTCTCAACTTAGCTTTCTCTTTATTCATGAATGTCGGCCATATATATATTTTAATATTCATACATTGGATATTTTTGGATTGAAATTTCATCTCATGCTTAGATCATGCTCGTATCTAAATAAGTAATTAAACGATTTACGCGATTAATTATAGCATCGTTCAATGATAAGCGTTCAATTAAGCGAGATTGTAAATGCAAAGTAACATTATAATCGAAAGTGCCCTAGACATTTTCTCGCCGCGTTTTGAGACTCGATCAATTCGGTCGAAAGATTAATGCCAACGATTAACGCAACAATGCGACGTAAATCCTATATCGCGATAAGAATTGCATACAGAGAATGTTATGCGATCAATCTTACACAACAACGGTATACCTACCGATAGTGGAAAGTCACGAATATTTTTATTAGTTTTTACAGGAACCTGTTACATATGTGCGTGTCTAGAGAGAACGATTCGAGATTAGATTAGATTAGATACGCGGGCCTTTATTGCGGTTTATCTGTGCTTTGTTATCGATTAACGCTGGTTTTGCACCGATTAATCTGCAATTGCATTTTGACACTTTGCGGTCGAACAATCTCTAAAATTTTGATTTGCATAGATATGTTATGTAACGTTAATAATAATCTTTCCTCTACACTTTTAATTTTAATAATCATCAAATTTTGTTGCACTCATAAAGCCTATCAAAACACTTGATAAAATTATTAATCGCAATAAAAATTTAATACTCCCGCCATTTGATATAATATTTAATTTATTTGTTATAAATACTTTGTGATTTAACATAGGAAGCGTTTACGAAACTTTCTAATATTAAATGTAATATTAAATAATATAATGGTATTGGTTTTTTTATGTAAAAAGAATGTTAATTAAACAGAAGATAAAGTTTACGATATTAATTTTTTAAATATCTTTAGAGAATAAATTCAATGCTGAAAGATTTATATAGAAAGTCTCGATTCGAAATTTTTCTTTTATCGTTGATATAGTTATTCGTCCAAGAAATGAAACAAACCGTTAATGCATGTTTACTACGTGAGTCTACTACGAGCTGCTCCGACAGTAGCCATTCTTACGCAGGTTTACCTTCCAATACGTTTCGCTGTTAGGCGCCGTTTCGTTCCGCTATCAGTCGTGCGGATAACGAGAGGAGAGCGGGAGAGGGAATCGACGTCGCCGACGGGCGATGGACGGAAGGTGGTGGTCACCGCCGGGTCACTCTTGAGCAACAGTCGCAAGGTGGTTTCTCCGTTCTCCGGTTCCTCTTCGGTTGACATCTCGAAACGAACGCAAAGTGAATGCGCGACTCTCCACATCGTGTATAACGCGCGAATCGGGACACGTCGAACCAAACATCGAAGTACTTAATATCAATTTTCTTGTGTGTTTACGTTCAAGTATTGTCGGATACGATGACGAATTGTCTTCTACCTGGTGACTCGCGATCCCTCACGATTGACTCCTATATTACACAAATGATTTATGTACCATTGTAAAAGATATTACTTTATTGCGCGGCGTGAGATTAGAAAACAAGTGGATTATAGATATAAAATGTCTATAATGTGAAAGCTTTGTTATAAATAAATCTAATTGGAACTGAAAGGAAAAGATATAGGGACCTTATTGAAAAAAATAAGAGTATATTCTGCAAAATTGGAAAGGACGAGATTTCCACGAGATAGACATTTAATATTTGCAACATTTTCTGAAATAAATCTTTTTTTGTTTGTTCATTGAGCATAAATATAATTAGTTTTTTAGAAATCGTTTCGAAGAAATAAGTTGTGTATTTTATCGACGCAGGGAGATATTAAAACAGATGACACGTGAACCGCTCCAAGATTAAAAATCGCAAAGAAGTTTGCTTACTAAACTTTTGAAATCTTTCGTTATCCTCTGTTATCTCCTAGATGATTGCATCAATTGTCATTATATATAAATTCTTTGAGCAATAATACAACACTCGAGAAGTACGATAGAGTTTTTTTACTATTAACAAACAAGCTTTACTTAGAAACAATTTTTTAAATTTCCACTTAAGCTCCCGTCGATAAGACGATTTTTGTTTCATCGATTTAGAAACGAACATTTGCAACCATCTAATCTCTTCCGCTTAGATCCGGCAATATCAGATGTCATGAATCGGCGAATTCGAGTTTATCTTATCTGACGAATTCGCTTTTATTCTAACCAGGTAGCGAGGACTAGAATTGGAATTTGTGATCGCGATTAACAGTGCCGAAACGAAGTCGATTTCGTGTTTCTTTCTCTATATCGCAAGTGCAAGTGTCAATAGGATTGCAGAAACATGGGGTGAGTGCTGAAAATTTTTGTGTAGATTTTAAACAAACCGAAAAGTTAACTTAAGTTATTTTCGTGAAGAGCAACTTCCATTAAATCTGTTAAATTTGAAATGTTCGAATTTAATTTGTAGCTTATTATTTGTCGGCATCAGGCAGGAATTTTATAACTCTTCGTTGTCAGAAATTCGTATGACGATTTACATGATCATAAACGATAATTTTGCTCTCTCGTCTTTCTTTCGTTTCATTCATTCTATCCGTTTATCTATTCGTGCATATAGAAATATTTGTCGACTGATCTATCGCCATTTGTTCTATTGTCTACGAGCGTTGAATGTTACGAACTCTGATATCTAATCTGAATTCTTATCATTTGCAAGGTCGCGAGGCCAAATAGAACGGCGATTTTACAAGCTACCTGTTAAATAAATTTTTAACGTTACTACAATATGAAAGGTGACACATGAAATCTATCAGAACTATCAAATTTTTTTTAATTTTACAATGGTAAATTTTTAGTAACAGATAATATAATTAGATAAATTTCAATGACAAATGATATTCGATAAATATATCTGCTTTTGTATGTTCGAATAAATGAATTAATTAATTATGGATCTCGTCGATAAGACGATTTTTGTCCATTTGTCACATTGTCCATTAACTATGGACAATAGAGTTCAATGAGTTATTGGGAAAATTGGCTTTGAAAATCAAGTACAGTTATTTGTATATAATTTAAATATTAATTTATTAATATTTAATTTAATTTTCTTTCTAAATAACAATACAAATTGTTTCGGTTCCGCTTTGAGCCATCTTCAGTGATAAAATGATAAATAAGTTAAATAAACTCAAGTTCTCCGACAAACATAAGAAAAAAAAGAAGAAAAATTAAATATACAGAAAGATAACATGTCTGAAAGATATTCGCAAAAAAGGGAAGAAAAAAAGGACTCTAATATTCATAATCTATTTATAAAGATTTTGGATGGTAAGGAGTAGTGTGATAATTTAGAATTTGATTGGTATCATAAATCACTTAATCACATTTTCGGGAAGATATCTAAACTTCGTATCTCAACATCTTCTTTCTCAAAAAGAGGCATGAACAAAGTATTCTTACTGTCACATCCTAAATTCCACCAAAAAAATCTCAAGCGAATAATAAATATTCTGCAAGACAATGATTATCCATTAAATTTCATCTTGACACAATCAACAATAGACTAAAGGTCCTTCTTAATAAACGTATATACAAGCAGAGCAATGCCAATTCCGAGAAACAGAGAACAATAAAAATGAGAATCCTTGATTCACAATTCCGTATGTCCTAATAACCGTTTCGGAAAAATGTAAGAATGTGACCAAGAATGTGAGCTTATCATATTATAATCTCATATATATATTATAGTCTCAACAAACTTAGAAAATTCATCAAAAAAAAGATTCATAAGGTTTCATAAAAATCTTTTCTCAATCAGTTCAATGAGAAACGTTATGTATAAGATATTCTGCAAAGATTGTGACGCATCTAATGTGAAACAAACGATGAGATAGCTTAAAACCAGAATCTCATAGCATTATCACTATATCCACAAGAACAACATAATTTCTCCTTTAGTCATCACTGAACGTAGAATCGACCACAATCACGAATTTAATTGAGAAAATGTCAAAATTTTAAACAAGGAAAGATTTTTGTCAAAACGATTGGTCTCTAAAATGGCACATATTAAGCTTCAAATTAATGATATTATTTCACAAACAAGACACGGAATATCTGCATTGTGCATACGTCTCTATTTTAAATTAAATTGTAAACTATGCCCATTACAGTCACTCTCTTACCATAAAAATCTCAATTAAATACATTATGAATTCATACGTGCAGTTATTTCCGTTCCCTTTTTTCATTAATTTAAATCTTTTTCCCCTTTCCTTTTTTTTCATCCATAACATTTGTTATCATAAATGAATTATCGCATCACTGTGAATATATCGATAGTATTTTGATAATTACGATCGTTGCAATTGTTTTAATGTTTACTGTTTGCGGAACTTTGTATTTTCTTAGTCAATAATTGACAGCTGAATCAACAAGTTGTCATTGAAAAGTTCTCAGAATATAACACTATAATATCGATTATCACCGCTTAAAACTATCTTACTCGTTCTTTATACTTTATTCATTCATAAATTTCATATTTTTTATACTTGATTTGGTGAATGCATTTCACATCTTTTATAATAAAGTCACAATGCACCTTGCCATCCAAAATCTCTACAGATTATAAATATTAGAGTTCTCTTTCTTTTCTTTTCTTTTTTTTTGAGTAATTCCTTTCAAACTTGATACCTTTCTGTACATTTAATTTTTTTCTCTTTTTAAATACTCGTCGTTCGTTATTACTTATGCTCGTCGAACTTGAGTTCATTTAACTTATGTATCACTTTATCACTGAAAATGACTCAAAGTGGAATCAAAATATACGATTTCTATTGTTATATAGAATTTAATATTAATAAACACGTTAAATCACGCACAAATAATCGCATTTGACTCTGAAAACCAGTTTTTAGAATAACTTTTGATCTCTGCTTTTGATATCTGCTTTTCCAAGTGACAATGAGTAAATCTTTTTTAACAAAGTTATAATATAAATATATTTATAGATAATTATATGTATATTATATATATATATATATATATATNTATATATATATATACAGTATGACTATGAAATAATTGAATAAATGTATAAATTTAATGTTATTTTCTTGTCTTATTATAAGTTTTCTTATTATCTATTGTCTTATTATAAATAAAATTGAGAAGTCCTATCAGACGAATCCTATTAAATTAATGGACATAAAATTGTGCATTGTGAATAAGTAATGACACGAAAGCTCATTATGTATCGAAAGATATTAAACTCTTTTTTTTTTTAACATTTGCAGCGCGGAAACAGTTGACACTGGGGGTGTCTTCAGAAAACCCGGCGCAAAACCGGAAGTCCTCAAGCACCAGAAATTGCACGGAAGCATGGAGCGCGGACTGCACGAGCGTGAACGAGTCGGTGTTGAGGACTTTGTCCTACTGGAGGATTTCCGTAGCGAGCCCTCCTTCATCAGTAATCTAAAAAAACGATTCGAACAGAATCTCATTTACGTAAGTGTCAGCGTAATTAAAAATAACACAAAATTAAAAATAAAAATTCTCTGTTATTTCATAATTTGACAGAAGCAGAATATATTTCATCTTTTTTGTCTTTTTTAAATTTATTTTTATATACTATTTTGTAATTAATGAATTGAATAAATCTTGAGATTTCAAAAATGTTTTATCTTTAATATCGCAGACATACATCGGCCAGGTATTAGTGTCGGTGAATCCTTACAAGAAACTGCCCATCTACACGACAGAAACCATCCTTTATTATCACGGAAGAAATTTCTTCGAGGCACCTCCCCACATGTAAGCAACCACCACGCGTTGTCATCGTGTTGTCGATATTCCAGAACGAATTTGTTCAATTTTTGCCAAGAAAAGTTTGTGAAAGAAAGTGCGACAAATTCGCACTGGCCTGTATAACAAAACATGACGTCAGTATTTCTGTAAATCATTAAAAATTCATTTTCACAGTTTTGCTCTCGCAGACACCGCCTATCAATCCCTGGCTAAAGAGAATCGCGATCAGTGCATCCTGATTTCTGGTAAGAAGTCATACTTTTATTTGCTTTACAATGAATTGTCGAATTTTGTATAATTCCTTTCTGTCGCTATTTTTTATCGAGTTTAATATTCTACATTTTTATGTTTTTTTTTCGCATCTAAGGTGAATCGGGATCTGGGAAAACGGAGGCATCCAAGAAGGTCTTGGAGTTTATTGCTGCTGCTACCGGGCATAAAAAACAAGTGGAAGAGGTGAATGATAAATTGATTGGCAGCAATCCTGTACTGGAAGCTTTCGGTAATGCAAAGACCAATCGCAATGACAATTCATCTCGCTTTGGAAAGTATATGGACGTGCAATTCAATTTTCAGGTGAAAATCCAATTTAGTAAACAGTTTCTTTCAAAAGCAAGAAATTATAGAAAATTCTTATCAAAGTTAAGTTTATGACTCTCTAAAAAATAACAATTGTGATAATTATGACAATAATTCGAGAAAGAAANAAAGAGAAAAATATTTATTAATATTATCTATACAGGAGAATTTTCCTGTACTTACTGTAGAAAGTTAAAGTTATCGATTTCTCTTGATTCATTTGTAGAAGCATTTCGAGCCTTTGGTTTAACATTGTTGGATAACGCTTTCACGTATTTTTAGGGAGATCCAGTCGGTGGAAATATCTTGAATTACTTGCTGGAAAAGTCTCGAGTGGTCCATCAATCGGTTGGCGAACGAAATTTTCATATCTTTTATCAGCTTTTAGCAGGTGCAGACGACGACACGATGAGAAAACTGTTTTTGAAAAGAAACCTCGACACTTTCTTCTATTTAAGTAACGGGGTAAGTCCTGTCATATTTCATATTTTATTTCTTAAATTGAAATCTTTTCGCTTCTGTTAAATTTGTTTTCTACAATCTCTTTGTTGATTCGTAAACCGATCTTTTAGACGAAAGGTACGGTGGATACCATCGACGATGCTAATCAATATAAGGAAGTCATCCGGGCCATGAAGACTATGGAGATGTCTCAACAAGAACAGAACGACTTGTTTGCCATAGTCGCGTCGGTGCTGCACATGGGTAATGTGGGTTTCTCAGAAGAGGATGGCGTGGCGACTATTCTGAAACCTGCGGCCGTTGACGCCGTCGCTACGGTAATTATTTCTGAAATCGTTTGCGTTAAAATCGTTAATATATTTGCGAAGTCAAAAACAGACATTACTGTTAAAATTATTAATCTTTTATATTTTGTTAAAATTACTAGCGTTTTAATTTTTTTTTTCGTCATTTTCATTTCATTGCGTAATTTTTTCTATTTCAAATTATTTCGTTATATGCGCGTAAATTTTTTTAAATTCATTACTTGCAAATTGCTAAATATCACACTTCTTGACTTGTGATTGAATAGTTGCTGGGATGCGACGTGAAACGACTGGCAAAGGCGTTTACTCATCGCACCATAGATGCTCATGGTGACGTGGTGGTTTCACCCTTGAATAGAGAATTGGCTATTTATGCAAGAGACGCACTGGCGAAGGCCGTGTACGACAGATTATTCACCTGGCTCGTGACTAGACTCAACAAGTCTCTACAGCCCCAGACTAATCCTCGGCGCAGAATGGTCATGGGTATTTTGGACATTTATGGTTTTGAAATCTTTCAGAAAAACAGGTAACTGTCGAGTAACAATTATTTACGCTGAAAAAAATTTACAATAAAAATATTATGACTCATGAATAATATAATTTCAGAAAAATATACTTTTCTGAATTTCAACACTTTATTTTACGTTTTTATTATTTTATATATATTTTTTTATATTCAATATCTTAAATTAATACTTTTATTCGCAAAATGTGAGATTTTTTAATTACCACCAGTATAATCCAGATAAAGATGGTATTAATTTTATGTTTAGTTAATGATCTTTTTTTCATTACTTCAATATAGTTTCGAGCAATTCTGCATTAATTTTTGCAACGAGAAATTGCAACAATTGTTCATCCAATTGACCTTAAAATCAGAGCAAGAGGAATATCTGCGTGAAGGGATAACTTGGGAGAACATAGACTATTTCAATAATAAGATTATCTGCGATCTAATTGAAGAGAAGTATAAAGGTTGAATTTTTATAAAATTCAGCCAATCTACATTCGTAATTACATATTAATTACATTAATTAATTGTTAATGCGGCAGGAATAATATCATTAATGGATGAGGAGTGTTTGCGACCTGGAGAACCGACGGACATGAGCTTTCTGGAGAAATTGAACGTAAATCTGAACAATCATCCTCACTATGTCAGTCATCAAAAGGCTGATATACATACGCAGAAAATTATGGGACGAGATGTAAGGATTTTATACTAAGTATTAAATTGAATCATAAATAGTAATAATTTGAAACATTGAAGAAAAACTAAATTATTTATTCGATTATTTCACAATTATTTTAATTGATTTAATTTAATTTTTTTAATCTGTTCGATTATATATAAATATGTTACTTGCTAATTAATTTTATATTATTTATTGTAGCGATTACGACGATAATTACTTGTGAGATTCGCTAAACATTGAGAATGTAAGAATAAGTTGATGTTTCAGGAATTCCGATTAGTGCATTACGCCGGCGATGTTACATACAACGTACGCGGATTCCTCGAGAAAAATAATGATTTACTATTTCGAGATTTACGCGAAGTTATGTCGCATACAACGAATTCCATTACAAAGGTAAAAATTTAATTTGTCCGTAAAGAAAAGAAAGAAAGAATTTATTTTCAAACTTTGAAATTGAGAAATGTCACTCAAAAACTGACATTTCTCAATTTCAAAAATTAAACTTTAGAAGTTTTTTTTTCAATTTTTTTCGTATATTTTTCATGTAAATATTTTCTTTGGTTTGATTTCATAAATTGTCTACGTTTGTTTGCAACTTTTGCATTTTTTTTTTGCTTACAGAGTGTATTCGATGTGAAAGATTTAACCAGTAAGAAACGCCCGGAGACCGCCATAACTCAATTTAAAAATAGTTTGAATAATCTGGTTGAAATTCTCATGGGTAAAGAACCGTCTTATATTCGTTGCATCAAGCCTAACGATTTTAAGATGGCCCGTAAGTAGACTTTATGTAAGATAAAATTAAAATAAAGTAATAATGCTCAAGGTGTATTTAATTAGGACAATTCAATTCAGCATATATATAATATAAAAAATAAGAATATTTATAATTTTTTAATTTATTCATCTAATTCATCTATTGATAGAAGGGAAAAAAGGAGACGTAAAAAATTGAAAGTATATTAAAATTATCGAGACTTTTGAATTGAATTTTCGATTTCAGATCAATTCAATGAAAAAATCGTGTTGCATCAAGTGAAATATTTGGGCTTGATGGAAAATCTGCGAGTGAGACGCGCCGGTTTCGCATATCGAAGACCATATGAGCAATTCTTGCAGCGTTACAAATGCCTCTGCACGGAAACCTGGCCGAATTATCACGGCCCGGCTAAGGAAGGCGTGCAGACGCTCGTATGTCACCTTGGCTATGAGCGCGACGAGTATAGGATGGGAAAGTAAGATCGCGATCGTCATTAAGCGCATTGTAAATTAAAATTCAAATATTTTGCAAATGTAAAGCAAATGTAAAGAATATGCGAATAATCGAGATATGAGATAAAAATCATAATTGCCGCTTGTTAAATTCATTACAGTACAAAGTTATTCATCCGATTTCCGAAAACGTTATTCAACACGGAGGACGCGTTCCAAATGAAGAAGCATGAGATAGCTGCCATTATTCAGAGCAAGTGGAAGGGTATATTAACGAGGAGAAAATATTTGGAGATGCGTGAAGCAGCGATTGTTTTCCAGAAATACATTCGCAGGTGGCTTGCGAAACGCGAAGCCAAAAAACGACAACAGGCGGTTATCGTTATCCGCAGGTATCTGTCAGTCTTATTCTTTCTTTCTATCAAATGAAAATATATTTATACATTACAGTGTCTATACATTTCGTATTTAATATATTCTATATATATTTTATATATTTCATTTTCTATATTTTATTACATGTATTAAACCTAAACTTTTTATTATATATATATATTTTTTTTTTCTTAAGTTTATATTTACATTTATACCGCATTTATAACCCATACATTTATATATTTGTTATGCTAAATTGATGCAGATTTATCGAAGGCTTCATCACACGAGATGGACCGCCTACAGAAATTAATAAAGCATTTATCGAATTGGCAAAATCGCAATGGCTCATCAGACTTTCGAAGACATTACCACCAGGTGTTTTAAATAAATATTGGCCGCCATGTCCATATTCTTGTCAAGAGGTAAGGCATGGAAATAAGGAATCATTCAGTTCTCTCCGTAAAAATTCTCCGTTAAAAAAAAAACATGTTGCCCATATAGTTGTATAATTAAATTAATATATTCCGTTTCGTTATAATAATAAGTATTATAATATATATATGTAATTGCACAGGCATCAAAGCATTTGCACGTAATGCACAGGCGATGGAAAGCCCGTGATTATCGAATGACGATAAGCAAAGAGGATAAGGAACACTTCGAATTGAAGATCCTCGCCGAGTCTCTGTTTAAGAATAAGAAGAAATCTTACGCGAAGAGTGTAGGTCCGAGATTTGTAACCGATCGTCTCGGTGAAGAATACAAAGCACTGCGACAGAGCTTTACCAGCAACATTTTAACATCCGGAGAAAATATAAAGGTAAAGATAAATTCCCAAAAAGATTGCAACACTCATTTTTTTCTATAATATATGTATGTATTTATAAGTTTTATAAAACAAAAATTTAAATTAAAATTTATTCTTTTAGTACGCCACTCCCGTCATTAAATACGATCGGCACGGGTATAAACCGCGCGAGAGAGTGCTTATTTTAACAGAGAATGCTGTATATATTCTCGACACTCTGAAGACCTTCAAGCTTAAGCATCGTCTGCCTTACAAGGCCATTGAGGAGTTGGTCGTTACCAGAGAATCGGATAATTTACTCATTGTTAGAATACCACCCGAATTGAAAAAGGATAAGGTTTTTATATTTAATATTTTTCTATACAAATCTTAATAATTTTGTCTTTAAACAGAATTATTTCAAGCTAATATTGTAAAATAAAATAAGTATAAGCAAATGATAAATTATTTAATATGAAAATTAATCAATCATTTAATATTTAGCAAACTAAAATAAACTAAATGAATAGTAAAAATTTTAAATTATTAAAATTAATAAATATAAGTAGATGAATCATATTTTTATCATATTTCTGTTTCACAGGGTGACTTGATCTTGGAAATTTCGCATTTAATAGAAGCGTTAACGAAAGCAATCGATATCACCAACAATCCAAATATTCTCAAGATCGTCAATACTGAATCGTAAATATTCTTTAAATTTTTTAGCATAATTTAGCTAAAATATTTGTCGTTTACCTATTTTTCAAACTCTAATTTTACTAATATTTGCAATATCACGTTTCAGTGTGTCCCACAAACTAGTCAGCGGTAAGGAAGGAGTTATCGAAGTTAGGACTGGTACTACTCCGGCGATCAGTAAAAATCGACAGAATGGACATTTATTAGTGGTAAAGATTCGAAATCTAAAATAATCCTAATCCTTTCGAACAGTCATCCATCGTTCTTTTCAAACTGTTAAATTTCAGGTCGCTTCTCCATAAAACCCAAGAGAAGGATCTCTCGGGGACCAGAAGAACCGGTGCTACAATGCTTGGAGTAACCTTAACACAATGTGATTTAGAGAATACACAACAGGAACATTAAGAAGATATAATATATGATATACTTTAATACATTTTTAAATTATTCCGGCGATTTTCTATCTTATCACAAAAGAGTGATAAAATGACAATATATAGGTCTTTTATTCCGACGTACAGATTACGTCAGAGTCTTATTATATATATGAAAAGCATAAGAATGCCATAGGGCCTCCTGTATAATATTTCCTTGTAAATTAGGATATTTATTCTGATAAGAAGATCAAATTAATCGAATAGATGAATTCGCTTGTCAGTAATTTATAAACATTATTTAAATATAAGCTCTAAACATTAATTACACCTGCGTAATAAATGAAAAGTCATTTCACTTTTCTCACTACCCATTTGATCACTTTCCCCACTGACTTCTTTTTCCAATAGATATTATTGAACGAAACAACATTGTTTAGAAAAATATATATACATATTATTAATATACATAAGTATTATAACAATTAATGTTTTACTGTTTTTTCGAATTGGAAGGATTTTTCTTCGTGAGGGTTTTTTTTCCTTCTAAGGCTCTCTCTCGTATGTCATCTTCCATCGCGGTGTTCAACGTTTTTGAGATCATCTTCTTCAACTTCTGCGCTTCCTGCAACTTTGCTTTCTTAGGTTGAACAGGGGCATCTTTGAGAAAGAGACAATATATTATTAATCTCAATATAAGAGCAATACCATTACAATTCAGGAAAGCTTGTTTTCTCATAATCACTTACTTCCACGTCTTTGGATGGCAGGACCTTTTTTAGCCTTGTTTGCTTTGGCCTTTACCGACGACGGTAACTTTGTTTTAACTTTGAGTTTTCCCTGTGCCATTATATATGCTTTATCAATGTATTCACGTACAAGCTCAAATTTGTATATTTAACAAATGTGATATTGCTTATACACTGCAAAAAGAAAAAAGAGCATAAAAACATTAAATGGGAGTAGAAAAAACATTTTCTAAAATGGACATAAATCACTTTCTTGTAATAATGTTAAAGATTAAAATTATATATTTTAATTATCTGTAAATGTGTGAATTATATCTCTTTTACATATAAAATATATTAAATCATATATTTTTCTCGTAGTGTATAGTACAACTTGAAATTATAAAAACTACGTTTTTTTATTTTGTGAGATATGTAACGTGTTACAAGCCGAAATTCTTTACATTGGCTCTTATGACAAGCTTCTCTTTTCCTTAATACTTCCTATTCAGAACCTTCCAATCCTTGGATGGAATCCTTCCAATTATTACAAGTTTATTACAAGAATTATTACAAATTATTATAACATTCAAATAACTAACAAAAACTACGTGTTTTTTTTATGTTTAACGTGCCCGTCAGCCAAATTCAATCACCGACTATTTAGCAGTCTATAACGTCTATAACATACTCTTGCCGTAAAAAAACCTATGTGTTTATGCTTATAGGTTATGTCGCATTGCCCACATATTTATTCCATTCCGTTGAAAATGTGAACTAAATGAAAAATTAAGATCGATAATCCGTATAATTCTTATTTCAAAATTATCTTTACCAAGAAGAAGAGTTCAAGACCGTATTAAAGATCAAAACATACGAATACTACATCTCAATATACCTTACAATTAGCAAACAAATTTAACATTTCTTTCTTTTTTTTGTTGCAATCGTTTGGGCAAGTTTAGGAAAATATTCTCATAATATAGAAAATAATTTATTTATAATTCATGAAAATTAAGCGTAGCAGACATAATTAAAAAAGAAATATTTTTTTATTTTAATCAACTTAAAATCATTTGGGAAACAAGTATTGAATAGTTTTCAATATTTGAGAAATACTTTCACTGTAATTGGTAATAATTTGTATAGTTAACTCCTCTTACCTCCAATATTGTTGTAATTATGCTTATTCGACACGTTATTGAAATAAATCGTTGCTCTGCAAAACGAGATGTTAATCGTTAATATTGACGACTAGGTTAGGTAGTATGGCAAGACGTTGAAATCTGAAAACGTAGCAAAACGTAGTGGCATGAACATGATTCGTAGCCACGGAACCAGTAGATATAAGGCGAGTTTTTTAATTAATTAATCGCATTATGCGCACATGTTGCTTTTACAGAGCAAAGGGTAAATGTTCAGTAAAACGCCCTCACCTTTGACAGTAAAAAGAATATTTATTATCAATTTCCTACTTACCGAATAAAAAAAAATTAAATTTAAAAAAAAGGAGACGTGAGCGGCCAATTTCCTTTTCAGGGAAGAATTTTTGATGAAAAAGGAGCTGATTTGATAAATTAGAAGAAAATTAGAGATGAGGGCGTTATACTAAAGTTTTCGGTATTATTTTTAATATGTTATGATAAACTCATCTATTTAGTAAGGCGGAAATATATTCATTTATCATTGAAATTCAAGTGATTTATTGTAAGTATACACACTTAAATTCACTTTCAAATTCGCGCACTTTTCGCATACGCATGTGGCCACGGAGCATGCGCGTGTCCCGCGTGTCTCTGCGTTTCATCAGTATGGCAGGTTATCATAACCTGTCAAAGTCGTCAACATTGATGATTAATATTTCGCTTCGTGGAACAAAGTGACACTTTTTTTTTCTCATCTAATCTTTCTCTTTACACAAAAACACATCGATTGAGTATATTTTTAATAATATTTAAGGTGAGGATTAAATAAACATTTATCCTCATGTGTTCGTAACCACGTTGTCTAAATTCTGTCTAAATTTATTTATCTTTATACAACAGTGAATTAACAATACGACCATCCGAAGCCATGAATACGAAAATGTGTAAGAAGGAAGTTTCGCAAGCCGTTATTCTTGCGGATGATTTTACAACAAGTTTAGAACCGGCGCAAAATGTATTCCCGAGCATCCTGATGCCCGTGATAAACATATCTCTTTTCGATTACATCATTGCAACGTTGATAAAGTCGAGGATACAAGAAGTGTTCCTTTACTGCAGCAGTCATGTGGATCTATTAAAAAAATATACGAAGGAAAGAGTTTACAAAGACATCACGATCACCCTAATCATTTCTGACGGGTGCAGATCCCTCGGAGATGCTCTGCGAGATATTGACACAAAAGGATGGATCAGAGGATATTTCATACTGATTCGTGGAAACACATTCACTAATACAGATCTTAAAGCTTTACTTAACGTTCATCGTTTGAAAGTCGAGAAGGATAAGGGGGCGACTATGACTGTAGTATTACGAAACTTGGGTTCGACGAAGGATTCGTATCTCAACGAGGAAGCCTCTTTAGTCGTATCGGATAAGAGCAGCAATAAAATTCTATATTATACTAAACTGAAGAACAGTGAGAAGAAAGTGAAGCTTGAATTAAACTGGTTTCTCGATCATAATGAAGTAGAAATTAATTCTTGTTACTTGGATACACATATTTACTTGTGTTCGCCGTCAGTTTTGCCACTTTTTGCTGACAACTTTGACTTTCAGGTAAGTGAAATAAACGGAATGATTTTTTTGTTTGAAGCGACTTTACTATAATAATAATAATAGTAAGGGGGACAGTCCTCAGCCTGCCTGTAGCCCTCATACTCAGTCTGTTATGCCTCCCATTCTTCAGCCTATTACGGAAAAATGGTTCTCCAGAAGAGGAGTTGGTAGGTGCCTGAAAAATGGGATATATATGGGATGAGGAGCTAGTAGGAGGAGGGATTTGAACTCAGGACCCTTCCGTTACTAATCATTTGCGTTAGCACAGAGCCATACGTTATTCCGACTTTACCACATAACTATCTATAATTTTAATACATAACAATGAAATAAATATAATTTACCATGGAAAATATTATGTTTTCAGACTATGGATGATTTTATTCGAGGAGTATTGATGAACGAGGAGATTTTGGACTCGAGGATCTATTGGCAGCAATTAAACGCGGAGGATTATGCCTTGCCAATTACATCGTGGAAGGCTTATCACATACTTACCCAGGATATTTTGCGTAGACACAGTTTTCCCCTTGCACCAAATGCTTTCCCTTTATTAAAGAATTTTATATGCATGCCGCGGAATACATATAAACACGAAACTGCTACTTTTGCTAAAGGTTGTTTACTAGAAAAAAACTGCATTCTAGGATTTAACAGTTCTTTAGGAAATAATACTAAAGTTGCTAAAGCTGTGATCGCAGACACGTGCGTCATAGGTAGTAATGTTAATATATATAATTCATATATCTTTTCAAATGTTAGAATCAAAGATAATTGCACTATTACGGACAGTATCTTGTTTTCGGATTGCATCGTTAGATATCGTAGCCAGATAGATGGGTGTATATTGTATCCGGAAACTGACATTACCGCTCGCAGTCAGTATGTTGATACCATTATCAAACCATCTACATCTGGTACGTCTAACACCAAAATGTCAGATCTCGACGGATTTCTGTATTTTAAAAACACTGAAGTAGCCAATTATGACGATTGCTCGCTTACAGAATCCTCTAGCAACGAAGAGGATCTCGATTGTGATTCTCCAATTCCAGACGACACGAATATGTTCTTGTCCGAAGTTATCGATAGTCTGTTACGTGGTTATCAGGATAAGCTCAATTGCCAAAACTTAATACTTGAAATAAACTCTTCGAGATACGCGTACAACGTCACTATCCGCGAGGTGACATACAACGTCATCAAAGCGATTCTCAGTCTGCCGTTGCATTATCTTTCCGAAACAAAGACTGCTGTTAACAATCAGAATTATCAAAAGAACTTGAAAATTATGATAATCTATTTTAACACTATTATTTTGAATTATGTTAAGAACGAAGACGGGCAGGAGGATTGTTTGCGTGCTATAGAAGATGTTGCTAGTACGACCGACGAATTATTGCCGTATACGCAACATCTGTTGCATCAGTTTTACGATCGCGATATACTGTCGGAAGAAAAGATTCTAGAGTGGTACGAATCTATTGGCGAAAATGCGGATGCCTTTGATACGAAAGTGAAAAACGCTGTTCAACCATTTATTAAATGGTTACGAGAGGCAGAGGAAGATTCCACTGAGAGTGACGATTAATATTTTATATTAAAAAATCTTCACATAAAAGATGTTTACACATGAATATAAGAGATTATATACATAATTTCGCGTCTAATATATGAATATATATTGTTAAAAAATTATGACAGAATGACACTCAACTTTTTTTTCTTTTCGTATCAATCTGCTAATACTTCATTTTTGAACAATAATAAATCACGCACACATCGATAACACATGTGCTAAATGTATTGTAACGTATGCATGCGCGTGTATCAGTGTAAATGTATACAACATGTCGATAAAATCCGCTTATTGTATTTTATCTTGACCTACTTTCCGATCAGCAAGAAAGAGTTATTATTTGAGTTATTATTTAGATATGTCTATCTTCGTCAGATTGGCCGGTGCCAATTGGTCAAATGTCGAAAATTCGAGAACTTGGTCGCATCTAACTAGTGTCGCGAACGCGCCCCTTTGCTGCCGCAACTTAAGGCCGCCTGTAAAAATGTATGATAAAATATAAATATTTTATACAGATAATATAGGTATTTATATTATTTTATATATTACATACAATAATTTAAATTAATTATGGGAAAGCGAAAATTTTGGTATTTTAATGATTCTAGTTCAGTAATTACAATTTTGATGGTAGTGCAGTATATCTGTATGCAGATCCTTGCACGGTAAACCATTAAAAAAAAAAAAACATTTTATCGTGTCGACTTATGCTGGGGATATGTCCGACCGACAAGCTTTATCCGAGCTACATATCGGCAAATCGCACCCACATGCAGTTCTCCGATTCGAAGTCGAGGAACTTCTTGTACAGCTTCCGACATCGGTCCGAACTCCACCAGCTGTACCTCGAGCTTCTTTCGGTTTCGGAGGTGCCTTTCTCGCTCTCAAAGTCTTTCCAGGCTTCCAACAGTAGCATTCGGCTCTCCGTGTCACCGTTGGCTCTCAGAGCGTCGTTTCCGCGCTCGAAAACGTGTCTCGCTAGGATGACATTGTCGGGATTGTCCTCCAGCTGCAGACTTAACAGCTCGAACAGCGCGTATGCTATCCAGACCTTGACGTGCAACATGCGCTCCAGCAATCGCTCGAACAGCTGTCGGGCATTCTTCATCTCGCCCTGGGCGATCTCAAAGTCGATGTATGATTTCCACGACAGCTCCGGCATGTCCAGCCTCGGTCGCGCGATAGCGAACTCATATATCGACCGGGCGCGATCGATCTCGCCCAATCGCGTCTCCAGCTCAGCAAATCGCATCCAAGTATTGCAATTCTCTGACCTGAACTTGAGAAACTGTTCGTACAGCTTGCGAGTTCGGTCAAACATCGCCAGCTGTATCTCGAGGTCAATGTATCCCCGATAAAGCTTTTCGGTCGGGCATATTCCCAGCGCCAGGCCCAGCGTCTTCCTCGCCTTGTTCAATTCCTTTTGTCGTATTTCGAAATACGCATAAAGCAGCCAAATCTTGAAGAATGTGAACTTATGAATGTACGCTTATGTAGGATGAGCTCCAGGCACACCTTGTACACCTGTCGGCACCGTTCGATGTCTTTGGGCTCGAGCTCCTCGAAGAGAGCATACTTGATCCAAAGGTAGATGTATCTTCGCCAGAATTGCTTCTCCTTGGTGGGTGGCACGTTGGCGATCGCTCGCTCGTACGTCTTGCGGATCACATCGACATTGCGGCTGCCACTCCATCCACCGCTCAAACACCTGGCGAGCCCCAACGATGTTCTCCAGAGTCTCCTCCATGTACGTGTACTTGTACCAAAATTGATTGGCACGCGGCAGCAGGGTGACCGCGCGGGCTCACAGATTCCACTGCGCGTACTTCATCCATCAGTTCGTAATGATCATGCGGTTCTTGCGGATGATGTCCTCGAACGCCTTGCGCTTGCGGTACTGGTAATCTGCGAGCTCGTGCGGGTCCGAGATCTTCTGCTTCCGCGGCGGCGGCAGGATCTCCAGGTCGCGCTCCTTCGCCTCGCGCAGCAGCTGCTCCGCGGTGATCTGTATCTTCGCGGGCGCCTTATTCTTCACCTTCGCCACCTTCGGCATCTTCTGCGACTTCTCCATGACGGACTAGGAGGTTAGGATACTCGGTTTGACTTCTATCACGAATCCTTCGGACTCCTTCGACCTTCTCTTCTCGCGCTGCGCTGTATTATTCTTTCTATAACACGGAATATGCTATTTTGCTACACTCGCTGTTATAAATTACTCGAAACAGCGTTAAATTGCAAACGGCGAATATAAACGACGCTCCGCAGCACTCAACCTGAGTTCAAATCCCAGTAATCTCCTCATCCCATTTTTCAGGCACTTATCAATCGACGACTGAATGCAGGGCTTGTTTTCAGCGTCCCATGAAATCGCACCTTTATGCTACTCGCAAATCGCGAACGCCGAATGACATGTCGTGGTATCGACCAACCATAGAGCGCCCAAGCGCAATGGGGAAAAGAAGCGCGAACATGGGCAGAGAAGAGTGTCACGCAACAAAAGTCACGAAAGTTTAACGAATAAACGCGAGAAAAATGCGCGTCCAAGAAGGCAGGCATTTTCCTTTTCACATATTCTTTCACTCGCTTGTTAATAAAAAAAAAAATAAAATAAAATAGAAACGGCTGATCCTTTTAGAATCGCAACGAGGTTCGCGTCTCTTTTCGCACAGTCTGTACCGTCGGCTGGTGTTATCACTATATTATTGCTGTCGCAGGACACAAAGACGGTAAAGGCGAAAGCCAGGACAAAAGGGAATGTTATTACACAACATCTCAGCGATCAGCGTGCGTGTAATGAGAAAATGCACGCAACGAGCGGCGAGAGTTACGTCGAATGTAATATGGCGTCGGCACGCTAGGGAAGGAGAAGGTGGTAGGCCGCGCGGCGGGCGACGGGGACCGGAACGTGACCTACGCAGGAGATGTCGACAAGATGACAGCGGTCGTATAACGACGCTGGCTAGCTGGCTACGCCGTTGCCCGCGCGACACGAGAGACTCGACACGAGGAAACATCGCGCCGCGTCGCGCCGCGCCGGGAGGTGCGTCAGGAAGCGGCAGCTGCGGTGAGTGCGGCGGACAAGCGGTGCCAAGAGGCTTGACGACGTCGTCGTCGTCGGCGGCGGTGCCGCGCCCCCGTGCGATGTCTACGACAGCGTGGTGAGTGGCAGACAGTGGGATCTCGAGGAGACGTCGCCGACGAGGAGTGCCGTCGATCCCTTTCCCTCACTTCCGCGCGCCCGTGTCCGGCGGCATGAGCGTGTTTGGGGACTTCCAGCGTGTCTGGGTGCAGCGGTTCCCGGACAGCGCCTTGCCGGCTGCCTGGGAGGAGGATGTCAGGGCGAATCTGGTCAAGCACAAGCAGAAGGTGAGTATCTCTTCCCAGGGAGATGTTTGCGTCCTGACGATTGATCGGAGTCGCTGATTCTTATTCGACGAGTCATGCCGCGAGGACGACAGGTGGGCCTTTGATAATTGTGGAGTGGAGAGAGAGAGAGAGAGAGAGAGTGTAAGGATGAAGCCTACATGGTGATGGAGTGTCGCAATGTATCCGCCAAGCGTTTATTAGTCACGTGTGAGCGAGCTGTGTGTACGCCCGTATACGTGTGCGCGAAAGAGAATGTTATATTTCGTTCAATTGATATCCCGAAGGGGCCCCAATGACTCACCGTGTAAACCAGAGTAGCCGAAGCTTTTTTTTTTATGAGGCTTTAATCGAGCTCCCCAGAGAATTGGGAATGAATTTTTGAAAGTAGCAAACATGAGTTGATTGTAGATTGTGCGATTGAGGATGCAGCCTTGCGTAACGCATTGGGTTGTGACTGTAGTGGAGTGTTGCAATGTTTACCAGGTATTTATTAGTCAGACCAGAGCTTATTCGCGTGTACATAATTCAAGTAGATAACGAAGAATTCTATGAAGATCCCTCCGTACCAGTTGAACGCTGATGCGTGGAGGCGGAAGAGTGGCAAGGAGAATTTAATTTCTGCGCTTAATAAAAACTTAGTCATGTATAATTCAATTAACACCGTGTTCGCATGACTTGATGACTCATCAGATTAATTGTCTGAAACCTGTCGGTGACAGAGCACTTGTGACATTACAAGTACCAATGAATTATTCCTTTTAACATTTGCAATGAGGTTCTGATAAACAAATAAATGAATAAACGAGAGAAGAGAGAATAGTAAACATCAACTTCCTGCTTGTGATTGCCGTTGAATCCTGCAGAGTTATCTCTTCCGTTATCAGAATGCTGAAAAAAATAAGATTATAGTTATTAGGTCATCTCAAAAGTTCGTGGCGTTACATATTAATTGATTTTTATTCTAATTTTACTAGAAAAAAACATTGATTTAATTAAAGAGTAACAAGTAATTATATAATTATAAAACACTAACTTTTTTCTTAATTAGAGTGTATTTAAAATATAATCAATAAAAAATCTTTTTTTCATAATGTAATCTTAAAATAGATAAAATAATCATGTTAAGTAAAAAACTTTCAAATAATATATCAAAGCACGCGGTGTATATCCTGTCTTTGCAGGTGACAGCTTTAAGAGAAGAACTCGAGAAGGAAGAGTTTTATGTGGAGTATTTAGAGAGATTGCTGGCCGACGTCGAGCGACACAAGCAGCTGGCTAACAATACCAGCGTGAATACGAATACGTCTGAGAATAAACAGGAAGCAGCGACGGAAACGCAGTCTCAACAGGATTCTCAAGTGTCAGAAAACAACTTGGCGGACTCTTCGAATTCGCCGAGTTCTCAAAACGTCGGACCGTCTGCTCCTACTTTGGCGGACCGGGAAGACATCAGCAAGTTTCAAGACAAGTGCGTGTCCGAATTGAGCTCGACTCTCGGCACGGCTGGCAAGCGACCGAAGAGCGAAATACCGAAGAGTCCCGAGAAAGTGCCTGAACTTAGAAGAAACAGTGATCCAGATGTGCCAAGTAATTATGTTACAGTGATTGAAGTCACCGGGAGTTCGAAGAAGGACAAAAATGAGGAATCTCTTAAGGAAGAGGATGAGAACGGTACCTTCCTTTATGTATAAATCTTTTTTTCTTTTTTAATTAACCCATTAAAGCACAAACTTGAATTAACTTGGATGTGAAAAATAATTACATTAAAGTTATTTATATATACTGATAAGTCCAAGTGTCTTAGATGAATGACTTATCAGGAATGTTTAGTTTTGTTTATTCAGTTATCAAAGCTATAATTATCAAATTTTTAAATTTTTAAATTACAGTACGTTTTTCCATCTAATATTTGTGCTTTTTTTGTCCCTAAAAGTGATATTGTGTAATTATATTAAATAATTTTAATAAATAAAATTAATTTTTTATTTACTTTTTGCAAAGAATCGAGTGATAAGGAATTAAACTTTCAGAACTCTGTAATTTATATACGTATAATTGTTAAAAGAAAAAAATTTTTTAAATAAATGAATTTAATTTTAATCTTATCATTTTATGAAAATAAAAATAATAAACTAATTTGCTTTTAAAGTTTTATAAAAACACCATGAATTTTATAAGTTATATAAAATTTAAAAAATAATTATTTATTTGCTAAATAGACTTAGAAAAGGCTATTAATGAGGATGGTGAAGACGGTGACGCAGAGGCATCGGAGGAAGAGCCTTATTACGATTCAGTAGCCTTGGATCAAACTGGAGAATATGTTTACATTGACGCGCGCGTTCCCACTGTCAACAGTAACAATGGTAACAAAGCGGCAACTCGAAGACCACCCTCGCTGCCAGATTCGCCGGGCAATCAGAGTAATTATGTCAACATCGATTATTTTATACAGTAAGTCATTTGTCATCTTTGGCTTCATTTTGTGATTAGAATATATTAAAATATTAACTACGTGGAGTATAAGCGCCTCGGTTACATTTTTTTTTTTTAAGTTATATACATTTATTAGTTGAATCTATCCGAATACTTCAGGGTCAAGGTGTGGAATATGTATGACCGTAAATTATTTTCAGACACAGAGCGGCGATGGACAGCGAAGATGAAGAGGGTGCTAGTCCGGCGCCCCCGATTCTGTTGCGTGCTCTCAGCACGGACAATGAAACCGGCAGCAGCGACGCCGAACCATTGAGTTTGAGCGAGGGTAGCTTGGAATCACCGACTCCGACGACGCCGCGTAGACAAGAAAAGAGTAAAGAGCGCGAGGACGATAGGACGTCGATGGTCAAGTGTATCGTGAACTCGGTAATGGAAAGCGAGGCTGTATATGTGGAGTGCTTAACTGTGATGTTACAAGTACGTTATCTGAAGTTTTTAAATTCGCAAAAGTCGTAAGAGAGTTTATTCACAATGTTTCCCTATTTATGTAGTATATGAAAGCTATTAGGGCAACTTTAACGACATCTCAACCGGTCATTTCGGAAGAGGAATTTGGCACAATGTTCTATAAGATTCCGGAACTGCATGCTCAGCATCAAACGTTTCTGGATGGTCTTCGAAAGAAGACGGAAAAGTGGGACAGTAAGACTACTATAGGAGAACAATTTAAGGTATAAGGATATAATATATTTGATTGTCTTGACGAGTAAAAACTGGAAAATCATGCAGTGTCACGTCGGTTTCAGATTATGGCCAGTAATATAGGATTATATGGTGCGTTTTTACACAATTATGCTCGCGCGACCGATACCGTGCGACGATGCTCCGCCCATTCCACTCAATTCGGAGAGATCACTAGAGATATAAGACTCAGAGGTTTCCCAAAGGGCCCGGGTTTGTCTCTAGAAGATTTGTTACATAAGCCAGTTGCTCGAGTGCAAAAAAATGCTTTAGTTTTACATGTAAGTGACTTGCCACACATGTATCTACAGCATGTATAATGTAGCACTGTATAGACTTGTATACACAATTTTTTTACGAGTGATATAATAGTAATAATAGAATACTATAAACTTTAGATCTATAAATACCCTTTATTCTATTACAATCATTTTATCGTATATGTTAGATAAGCTCGTGATCGTTATGATATATGATCAAGCAAATAGAAGATATGCCAATATACTTTTTATCTTATCTTGAATTTCACAGCGATAATTTTATTTTTATTCAATGGCTTCCAGGATCTTCTCAAGCATACACCAGTCAACCATGCAGATCATGCGCCCTTATCAGAAGCTCTTGCTATGACTAGAAACTTCCTAGATGAGTTCAATATTATTCAGACGAAATCTATGTTTCCGGTATGATTCGTGTAAATTACTCTGCAATATATACGTATTATTTAATATTTTATTTTATATAACATGCGATTGTGTTTTTTTTTATTCCTCATCTGATTTTCTTTTTTTTTTAAACGCAGAGTCACGATAGAGCCCAACGAAGATTGGTGAAGAATTCGTTTGTAGTCGAGCTCTCGGACGGACATAGGAAGCTAAGACATCTCTTTCTCTTTAACGACGTGATCGCTTGTGCGAAATACAAAGCGTCTGGCAGAGATAAGTTCACGTTTGAATTGAAGTGGTATGTGCCGATAGCGGAAGCCGCTGTTACGGAAGACGGTATTGAGCCACGCGAGGCCAGTCCTGCTAATGTGGTAGCTTTAAGGTAAATTAGCAAAACATAATCTGCCACGATATCTATCGTTATGTGTGGCGAGTGATGCTTTATCAATTGTATTATAAAAACATGTGTTATTAGTCATTAATGTTAAAGTACGGCGTTATCAAAATCAATCGGTTATCAAAATAGATAATTATTAGTCATCAAAGTAATACACTAATAAGTTATACTAATAAAAAGCCGAATAAATGTTCTTTAATTAAATCATGAATAATTTGAAATTTATTGGACAGGTCGCAAGCGTGTACAGTACGCGATCAAATTCTATGGGAAGAACGAAATGATGAGAAGAGGATCCGATTGGGTGGCAGAGGTTCGGAAAAGAATCGCAAGAAACTCGCTGAACTTGAGGCTCAATTAGTATTAGCCTCGCCGAACTTAGTTTTGCGAGTTGCGCACAAAAGTCAGCAGAACCGAGTACAAAATTCTTATACCTTCTTTCTGTCCAGCGAGTTTGAACGTTCTCAATGGGTAGAGGCGGTAGAGGCGTTACAACAGGTGATTGAGTCTTATTAAGATTATAAATTAATATATTTAAGAATGTGATTAGTTAATGTATATGTTATCATCTGTTATGTTATATTTGATTAAAGAACTTATATTGTTGGTACTTTATAGGGCGGACAACCTCCAGGGCAGCTTCCATTGTCAATGTACGAACTACAGGCTTGGGTCACCGCTTGTCGGACATATTTGCAGACCGACATGGGCAGCTACCTGCTGAGATCAGGACGCGACGAGAGCTTGCTATTGGGTGATCTTCATCTAACGCTGCTCGGTTTAACTCCGCCGGGCTTAGACAGAGTAGGTGATCTCTATATCATCGTAGAAGTTGACAGCTATGGACATTACTTTAAGAGAGCGCGAAGTCGCGTCGCCAGAGGTCAAGCTCCGATTTGGGGTAAGAAATGTTCTTTGCTCTTGTTTTACAGGCTCTGCTTGGTATTAATCTATAATTTTATTAAACGCAAGTAACGCGTGTTTATAATTAAAATTTCGTACATTATGATAGTATAATGTTTTCTACATAAATTTTTCTTTCTTTCATACAGGCGAGACTTTTGTAGTAGAGTTGGAAGGAAGCCAGAACGTTAGGATTTTGTTATACGAGGAATGCGGTACACGGTCGGTCTTGCGAGGTAAATGCATTCAACGGTTGAGCAGATCATGGCTCCAATCTGATCAGGTGGAGAGGTCATTAAATCTAGGACCTGCGACATTGGATGTGGCATTGCGTTTTGTTCCAAGTGAAGTCACTTTGAGACGAGTGCCATCAGCCAAGCCACAGGGCTTATTTGGCGCCAAAATCCAGCAAGTTTGCAAGTACGCGTGATTTCATTCGAATCGAAACAAGTTGAAAAATTTTAAGTCGTTTGACTTCTCTTTTCCCTCTATTGACTTTCAATTAGAAGTTAACTAAATATTCAAATCAAAAGACTCTGCAGTTGCAGAAATGAAGAGGAAGTTTCTTATTTTCTGTAACACAAAGTTTCTCTGAATTTCTCTATTTATGAAATATTTTAAGACGTTTTAATTGGAACTATTAGCAATTATATTGGTTCATAATTTTGTAGACGAGAGAAACGCGACGTGCCTTTCATAATAACGGCATGCGTGCGAGAAGTAGAGAGACGCGGCGTCGGCGAAGTAGGTCTGTATCGCGTTTCTGGCTCGGCATCCGATGTGGCGAGATTGCGCAAGTCGTTCGAAAGCAATTCATACGAAGCGGAGCAGCTACTTAAAGAGGTGCGTTTGTATTTCTCGTATCCGTAATAAGCAAAAGAATGTTCTCTTATTGCTGATGTTTCTATATGCGAATATGGTTGCAGGTGGATGTGCATTCGGTGACGGGCGTATTAAAGCTATATCTGCGTGAAATGCCGGAGGCGCTGTTCACCGATGCTCTTTATCCGGCATTCCTGGAGGCCTTCCAAACGAGCGATCTATCACGGGGTGCTGCTCTGCGCCGCGTTTACGAAGGCCTGCCTGCCGTCAACAAAGCAGTGATCGACTTCTTGCTGGCACACTTGACCCGTGTGAACAAGCACGAGGCACAGAATAAGATGTCACTGCACAATCTAGCCACAGTGTTCGGGCCCACGTTGTTGCGACCTGGCACCAGTAACTCGCGCAGTGACGCCAAGAGCCGCGATCCTCTCGCTGCCGGTACCGTCGACGTGATGGCGCAAGCCGGTATTCTCTACTGCTTCCTGCAGTTACACATGCAACAACAGAACAATCAATCTCTCTAGTCGACAAACTCTCCTGATCCTGAACGCGATTAACGTTACCGTTCGATTTGAGATCGATAGATAATTGGTGACGGGAATGCGATCATTTTTCTTCCCGACGAAGCAAACGCCGAAAAGACGATGTAATGGTGTCTGAAGAACAGCCTGGTAATTCCATCGGTATCGTTATATTTACAATCAATCCATTTATTCAAATTTAGAAAAACATAATTTCTGTTATGCCATATGTTATATCATTTATATAACAACGAAATGATAATTGCATTATCAAAGGAGGGTTTATAATTTTCTATGTGAAGTTAGAAATTTTTCATTTAATTTCAACTTTTTTATTTATATTAGATGTAATAGAGTTTATTTTCCTGAATTTTAATAAAATGACTGAATTTTTTTATTTTCATTTTTTATATTAATATATTTAAATCGAGAGAAACAATCGCCAATTTCCGTCCTTCAAACACCTATCAGATGTCTTTTATATTGCGCGCTGACACAAATATTCCATTTGTATCATTGATCTTTTTTAGTTTTGTGTGACATATTTCTTTTTGCGATCCTGAAGTAGAGCCTGGAAATATATCAAAGCAAATAGAGTGGCTTTGACGAAACCCTCCTAGGAGGATAAAACTCCTGTACTCCATACGCGCGCAAAATAATGTAGCCAAGCTGCTCTTATAGACGTATATAAAACGTAATAATAATAATATAATATATATATATATATATACATATATCTTTTTACTTTTGAGGTTCATAATATATTTTCTACTTCATATTGTCTGAGCGTGATAATTTCGCTCAATCAAATTTGATGATCTTTTCTAAAACGAGATTTTCGAGATAAGGAAGAAATGGTGCAAAAATTTCAGGTGAGAAATTGGCCAAAGAGAGAAGATTAAGAGATAAGTTGAAACGAATTGGTAAAACTGTTACCTTTGTATGTTAAAAGTGTCCTAAAAATTTATAAAGAAAAAGAAGAGTTAAAAAGTAAAAATTTTTTAAGGGAGAATAAAAGATAAAATAATAAATTTTGTATAAAGTTTGAGATATAAAGATTGAAGTTTTTGAAGCCTGAAATTTGTGTACGGGATATGCAATTTGGCGCGTTTGTGCTCTAGAAAATAAGTACTTTTTCACGTGACGTGTGTTCCTAGCAGAGAATCTAAATCTTTTTATACAAGCCCTTTTGTATATCCGTTACAGGAAGCAACCTATTTGCCCTAAGTAATATGGATACTGTACTCTCGTGTACTCAATAGCGTACAATAGCGTACATCTTGCAGAAAAATTACATTCAAGAGGATGAGAAAGAGAGAGAATGGTTTGTTCTTCCTTGGAAATTTTGTAGAATTCAGGGAACGACGTTCCTTATGTGCAAAAATCTGTTATACATGTATAATGTAATAATCGTCCATTCCATTTGCTCGAGTTCCCTAAGAAGACTCAAACTCGATAGATCGAATCTTCGCGCAAAGAAGCTCAGAGTTTTGGCTCAAAAAGACATATGACTGCAACAGAGAAGCCCTCCTTATTCCGTCAAAGCGGTATTTTTCGACAGGAATTTTGATTAACGTAAATTTTTTTTTTATTGCCGTCTAAATGCAGCTTAATAAGATGCCAAAGAGAAAGGTACGTTCCCATGCGTATAGAGTGTCCTGAAAATCGTACTTTATATAAGGAGAAGACAATGTTTTTACGACGAAAAAGAATCGAAAATGCAGAATAAATTTGTTTTTACACGAGAAACTTTTCTTTTCTCTATTTTAAGAAAAGAAATTAAAAGAAAAGAAATTTAAAATCACTCAATTTTCAGTAAACTTTTGTCTTTTTTTCGACTTTTAAAATTAATTTTCTTCAGAAGAAAGAAAAATATGTATACATATATCTTAATTTTCTTTTTTTTAACAAAAAAAATTTGTTAAAAAACTTACTGTTAATTTGACTGAGTTTTGGAACACTCTATGCAATAAAAAATATATTATAGTCGATAATGAGAGACAAAACACAAACACGCGAGTTTTGCAATACAAGTTAACGGAACTCTGTACAGAGTATCTTGCGTATCATGCCAAGCCGTCAAAAAAGTTTGCAAGTTATATAAAAGAAAAAGAAAATGAAAAAAAGTCAAGTCTAACGAGAGTGTTCGATAAAAAAACGAAGACATAAGAAGTATTAAATTGTTTATGCTCGAACAAAGTAGGCAACTATTGTATCTCGTGCGTATGAAGGCAACCGCGTGCGTGTTTGTGCTTGTTGTTTGTATGCGTGTATTATTCCCCCTTTCCCCGTGTATGTATTATACCGTAAAAAGAAATACCGCATATACATATATTACTTTTGATATCGTCGTTTTTTAAGGAACGTTCGCCTTTTTTTGTACATTGATACGAAATGTAAAAACGAATTTCCTCGATTATTATTTGTGTTATTATTAATATTATTAATATTATATATAAGACAATTATCGTCACAATTATTTGTTACAAGATTTGATCAAGCTAGCTTGTTCGCAGCGAAATGCGTACTGTACTGCCAAAAAATGAAGAAACACATTTAAAGTAAATAAATATACTGAAGGTTTATAAACTTTTACATTGATTAGTTTTTAGGACTTTTTTTATCTCGCCTCGATGGGACACTGTCAAATTTCAATTTCATGGGATCCTTTTATAAATATTTAATAATCACAGGTATTGCATCGTATCAAAGGAAGCTCTAACTAACTTTAAGAATAAGTGTCGCAATTTCAAAGATTTCAAAGAAGCAGCAGGTAATGCCAAATTTGATATGCTCTGGATTTTAATTATTTGTTCTTTGAAATATTTATATAACAGAATGAACAAATGACTCAAATTTTTGAAATCAATTGTTATTCACATCTGATTCGAGATCTCTTGCTGGATTGAAGACCCCAGGCAATCTCTGGCTGGCGGTGACAAAGGCAATCTGACGGGTGTGGCTGCGATATTATCCCACAAGCCAGGCAATCGGGAACCATCGGAACCGTTACACTGCATTCCTGATAAATCAATTAAGAGTTGATCAGAAGAGAGGAGAAAATTTAATGATAAAGGAATTGGAGATATAAATGTATTAAGAATAATTCGACTAAGGATAAATTGGTAATGATTAAAAACGCATTTCTCTATCATTCACATTAAGTTAAAATTAAAAACAAATTGTCAAAAATATAGAATTGGTGAAGTTATATATCAGAATTAACAAGATTTCTATGATGCGTGTGATTTTTAACTATCGATTGCGAACCTAAAGGCGCAGCTTCATAAAGATCGTGAAGAGCCTCCACGCGGACCTTGGTCCACTCGATGCTCTTGTAATTCGCCGAGATGCCCTTTTCCAATTTGGTCTCTTGATTTTCCCATTCTCGCATATAGCGGAAATACGTCCGCAAAGCGTCGTCGCTTATAGCACTCTTACATACCTAATTGTAATATGGAAATTTATATGGCAATTAATTATACGAATATATTTTTTTATATATAGATCTGAACAATAAATTTATTTACTTTATTATTTATTTTATTAATAATTTTAATTTACCTCTAAATGCGCATTGGGATAGTAATGAATGTAGTTAACGCACATCTCGTCGGATATAGCAAAGCCGCCAAGTGTCACATTATCTCTTTTCATAGTGTTGTAAGTACATGTAGTTATCAGAGAATCCCCCTGCAAATTATTTCACATTTGTAATGAGAACAGAGGGGTATTTTTTTATTATTATCAATTTTAATGTGTGACAGTCATAATAAACATTTAATTTATTCACTCTCACTTTATTATCCGCTTTATTTTTATATATTTGTTTGCTTTAACTAATTTTTTACCGGCAGGATGGTCACCGGTTTCGGCAGCAGTCTGATCTCCTGAAAATGAGTGGAATAATGATTGTCATAGTTCAATGGTGACAATTCTTCGCCGTCCCTCACATGACGAGTGATGACTTTGATGCCCGTCAGATGCGTGTGCAGTTGAGAACCGAAAATGCGGATACCACTTTGGGGCAATCCGACTCCGGTGCACTCCGTTATGCAGTGACCAGATAGCGTGAAAGCTTCCTGAAAAGATTAAGACTTGATTTTAAATTTGAATATTTGAATATTTAAAGATATTTCTCTTTTTTATCATAAATGGCTACTTATTCTTTTGAGATAAATCAAGTGAATTTTCGATACATTTTATCAGTTTAAAATTTTATTCATTACTTACATATAAAATAAAAAATATATATTTACTTAAATACTGTATTTATATAAAAAATATCTGTATAAATGTAAAATTAATGCAAACTTCATTGTTTAGATACAGGTGTTTTATTATGTGCGACAACATGAGCTTACAATTGAGAAACTTTAAAAATTGCAATCAATCAATTTTTTCACCTGTTGCGGAGGTATGGCCATCTTATCGGTATATTCGAGACCAAGTTCGATAACGCCGGCGTCGTACTTTCTGAGGTGGTTGGTAAGAACAAATCGGATTCCGGAGGAATCGATGACGCCTTGGTGCAGCTCGGGATTATTGTAATGTACTTCCAACATGATATATGGATTGAAATCGGTCCCGCCGATGGATAGACCAGCTTCTTCCGGATATACAAATGCGTCAGCACCCATTGCCCATGCTGCCAACACTTTCTTACAGATCTGAATAATTTAAAATAATTGAGCTAAGTTTGGAAGTCACAATCGAAGACACGAATTTTATTCTCAAGAGAAGAGTACTTAATGTTTTTTTTTTTATTGAAAACCAACGATACATTTTGTAATTAAATTAAATTAAAAAAACATAGACTAATAACTTAAATCAGAAAATGAATAGTTATTCTCTAATTTAGAAAATTTCTGTATAAAATTTTTTATTTTAATAGAAGAAAATGTTAAAATTCTTTATTTTAACGACATTAAAAAGGAGTCAAATTTTTAATATTTTGTTAACATATGTGATATCTGCTGTAGGCTTTATTTCACAAGAAGATAACCTACCTGTGTTTTTTCGGGTCTATCTGCTCCGTCACAGGGTCCATCGTACATTGGGATTTCTAGATCCACGGATCCGGCGCAATGAAAGACTTCCATGTGATGTACAAGATGTTCGTTACCCGCTTGAATAGCGGGACCGAATTGTAGAATATGATGCCTATCAGTAAATATAATATTTCTTTCTATTTATTTTTTTTCTTTCTATTTATATTTATTAAGTCTTTAGAGTAAAGAATTCAATTGATAAAAGCATTGATAAAAGATCTATATGGGTATCCGAATTAACGAAAGAGTTCTAAATAATAAGTTCTAAGTAATAAGAATCATGATTGATGAAGTATGTACGCACTTCTGTCTTAATACTGATGGCAATTTATGCACACGACACCAATAGGTAGTCTCCTCTTTCGGCACTTGAACCCGATGGGCGAGTAATTCGAGCTGCCAGGCATTTGTCGGGAACTTGGGCTTCTTATGAGAGATTCTGTGCAACTCGGTACGGGACATACCTGACGATTTTGCGTCCGATATCTCGAGACCGGCCAAGGAGGACAACGGTCCGCGACCGCGGAGCCACACCAAGTGCGTGGTGCCTCTCTAAAAAAACGAACCTTTCATTCTAACTTCTCACGATTTAATCTCTGGACAAAAGCATCCTTCAATTAGAAAATATAAATCGAAGGCTCTCAAACATTTTAAGGTTTGTCCCACTTTTATATAAAGTGCTAAACTTAAAAATCTCAACTCTCTTAAGTTTTCCGATGATTACATGTCACATTATAATGATACAATTCGTTTTGATGCTTCGAAATTTTTGCAAGTTCTCAAGTCACATAAGTTATATACTCACTTCAATGATATAATCATGCTTGTCGCAAGTGTCGAACTTGCGAGAGAATGTGAATTTCGTGATATTACCGCGTCTTCTCCATGCAAAGTTCTCGCAATCCTGCTGGGTGTCTAGATATAATTTCCCGTCGGCATCCGCCCATGAATCCTGCCAATTATCGGCAAGAATAAAACCAATCTTTCTCATATAACATCTTAATACTTTACATTACTAAATATCTTACTTGAAGATGAATTTGTTGGTGCCAGTCAGACCATAGGATGCAGTAATCAGCCGGTTTCAATTCTCCATAGTCAGAAAATCCGATCGCGAACCAGCTGCTGTCATTGCCGACGAAATGAATCTCCACGATCACTAGTTTGTTCATTAGATCCACTCTGAAAATCAATGACAAACTGAGAAAAGTTATAATAAAATTGATAATCTTTAAATAACTAAAAAACAAAAAAGGAATCACACAAGTCATCGTATGAATAGTTTGTACACAAATTCCAAAATAATTGAACTTGTATCTTTTCTTGCAGATAGATGATTATAATCATTCGAAGGATCTTGTTCGAAATCGCACCTCCAGTGGAAAGTCGCCTCCGAGCCAAGCGGAACTGTATGCACTGCATTCGTAGCCACGTTTTCACCGATCGAAGAATCGCGTCGGGACC
The DNA here is from genome assembly GCA_021460005.1 of Tetramorium alpestre. Classification (NCBI taxonomy): domain Eukaryota; kingdom Metazoa; phylum Arthropoda; class Insecta; order Hymenoptera; family Formicidae; genus Tetramorium; species Tetramorium alpestre. The sequence continues at coordinate 815,667 of JAJVSH010000079.1, read as the reverse complement.
AACCCGAATGGATGCCCGTAAGAGCGACCAGCAAAAACAGTATCATCGTTAATGTGACCAAATCCTCTTTAAAACTTCCTACGAAACGATTCAGCGAGTAAACTCGCCGAATTTCTTTTCCGACTTGGATCTTCGTTAATTCGGATTTTATGCCAAATTTATGCCCGATGTTTTAATGTCGTTTACGAAGTATACAGAGTTGTATCGCAGAGTCCGGATAGATCTGCACTGAGGATCCTTATGGCGAACTTTCGTATCTCGCAGGATTCCGCGCCTGCGAAACGATGTGGGATGCGCAAGCTCGAGAGAATTGGTCGTGAATTAGACACTCCCTCGCTCTCTATCGAGGATCCATTTAAATTATTGTTTAAACTGTCCTAGAAATAAAAGTGAATATTAATCGGATTTTTATTTTAATTTAAATTTTATTTATTACAGAATATTTAAATATTTGTATTTCTATTTAGCGTTATATACATATATTTTTCAAAAACAAAAAATAAGCAAATTTAATTTGTTTTAATGTAAGTTATTTTTTTACACATATTGCAAAACGATAGAGAAGAATCAAACACTCACGGTTTTTTGAAGTGAATTAATTTTGTTAAATTGTTCGGAATATGATAAATTTTGATATATGAATAATTATGAATAATTCGTTTCTGTTTTAACATTCTAAAGTTCTTTAATTTATAATGCAAATATTTAAAAATATTAAATATAAATAAAGTTTTGAGATAAAGAGATAAAGTTTTGATTTCAAAGTAAAATTAAATTATATGAACATAATCTCATCTTAGATTAATTAGAAAGATGGCAACAATTTCCAATAACTTGATTGATAAAAGATAAAGGAATTAACTATCACAGATTGTCAATTTAGAGCCTGTCTCTGACAGGCTTAAAACTGTTTATAAAAAAAGCCCTCAACTTTTTATAATCGTTTATAATTTGGAAGTTACTTAGTATTATATTTGTTTATAAATGATTAATAACTATACTTTGCCATTTAAAGACTTATACTATGCATATATTATATAAATATTAATCTCTGTTCTAGAAACAAATTTTCTATATTCTATTTTTATGGATATAAACAAATTATATTATATTTGTTTATGAATATAAACAAATAAAGAAAAATTTATTTCAGTTTGATCGAAGCATCTGCAATTAAAATCAAGAAGGGCTCTTACGAAATCTTACGTGGCGAAAGGGAGAACGTCTTCGTATACGAATATATTCCAAGAACTTATATTGCATTCCATTTGTGGAACGTGCCTTACGACCGGACTGCAATCAGGAAATTCCGCAAAACTTATTGCGGCCGTGGCTCTTTATTACGCTCTTTATTAACGGAAACAATTCGTGCGAGGGAGATGAATTTTATCGAAGACGAATGTTGATCGTGAAGTAAGTATGCAAACTATTTTTAACTGTGTTTTTTGTTCTGATCAGCGTTACAGCATTACTGCTTACGTAATAGCATAAGCAATCAATGAAAAAACGTGCAAACTGTCACATATTGAAGTCAATATCATTAGATTGTTGCATACGAAAAATGTATTTCGAAAGTTTTAATGTCGCGAACTTGTAAACTAAACATTTTGTCATAATCTAACAGCATTAAAATGAAATGATTCTTATATAAAATATGTTTCAGCTTTTGCAAAGTGTGTTTTATTTTTCAAGTTACGAAACAATATATTTGAAAGAAATTTGAAAAACTTTTCGTTTTCAATGTAATCGATAAAATTTGCGCTCTAAATATTGTATATATTATCGTTGATAGTAACGTCGTGCCGACGTTACGTCGTGATGACGTGCCTATGAAGTGCCTACAGCGAAACAGCTGCCCTCAACAATTAAGAGTCCCAGTTAGAATCAATCATAGCTCGTAAAATTATCGCTCACAGTAAACAACTTATGTTTTAGAAAATGGATATGGCAAACTGAATTTAATTATAAGAGAAATTTGTTCTGAAATTTCTCGATTCTTGAAATTAATAAATGTAGAATTTTTTGTAATCTTTTTAATTTCCTGTGGATAATAAATATATTGAAATCAATTAGAAGAAATTAGATTTGATATTTATAATTTCTTTACTTGACTTCTTTATTGAACTTTAATAAAGATATGCTCCTCTTGGAGTTATTACAGTATATACTTGTCTGAGCTCTTCGCGTCGAGTTCTTTCAATAATTGCATGCTGCTCTGCTTCGATTTCAATATTATTATGAAATTTAAGAAATTATTAACTCAATTGGATTATTACATCTTTTTTCATTATTTTGCAGATAAATTTTTTAATAGGGCTTGCATTGAAATTGGTGATCAGTCGGAGTTTCTTAGGACTCCTCATGTGACTTCTATGGATGCGTTCAGCCATCTTTCTTGCACTCTTCATATTTCAACTGTAGTCATCGCTTTGACTTCAATGTCAGGACGCTGACGCGGCCTACAGCACGACTGCTAAGTGGGAAACGGCGAATTGATGATGACGGGGAGGAAGGGAAGTGGAAATACTGACGGCCAGCTGGCAATGAGTTCGTCGACAGTCGGGAAAGACGAGCGCCCGCGCTTGGATTGGAGTGTCGGAGCAACCAGTCCAGAGCACACGTAGACCACACATACGCATGAGGAATGTAATCTGTGCCCGATGATCCATTTATTACCCGTGTACGACGCGCTGCAATTTAGGCTGCCAAATTTCATCCAGGGTGAGTGAGTGAGTGAGTGAATGAGTCATACCAAAGAGTCAAAGCCACGTGGGCTTTCGTCACATGGCGAAATCGACTATCTTACAAAGTTGAGATTTCTAAATGCACGAAAATAATTATGAAAGTAATTTTAATAATTAGGAGCAAGACATCCTTTTCTTGAGTTATATAGGAGTAATTAAATATAATCGACTGATTGTGAGAAACAATTGTTTAACAGTGAAACATTTTAGCATTATAATATTTCTATAAAGAGCTATAAGCTTTCTCTGCTTTCTCCAATTCCGACAGCAAGAAAATTTTCTAATGAAGAATACGCTGTCAGTTTTTTCGATTCAAAATATCTGTAACCCACTGTAATCGACTGATTTGTCATTTGATTTGCCTATTATGAACAACAATTTTAATTTAAAACTCGAAAGATAATACATAAAAGGATATTAAGAATGTAAAATGTTGTGAAAAATGTTGATAGATAAAATTTTATTAATTTCTTTATTAATCTTCTTCGTCGTAATAATTTTTGTTTTACAATTTTAATGCTCGATCTTGCTTACGCTGCTTTATTTGGATTCTCGTGTGTTCTGGTACTTCCGTGATGTCGAAAGCATTCGAATGCGTTACATTCATTTGCGCGTGGATGCATAATATTGTTCACGTGATATTTTTATGCACGTGGCGAGCACGAGGTCAATCTATCCGTTGCAAAGCAGACGGTTGCCGCCACACATACATTTTTCATTCACAATTAGTAACGATTACTGATAGAATTCCGATGATTGAGATATAAGTATGAAATTTTTCATAAAAATGAATAGAATATCCTTTAATATTATCTTAGTTTACTTTGCACAACAGCAATGAATATTTATAAAAATATTAGAAAGGGATATTAACACACATTTACATACATAAATGTGCGATAATTATGTAAAATATTACAAAAATGTAACTTTTATAATTGTTAATCCCGCACAGATTGATTTTATGAATGTTAAATTTATTATGAAATAATGAGGTTTTATATTGAAATCTTATTTATATGTATGAAATGCATATTTTACTTTTTTTGCTTATTACAACATATATAAAATTTTTTATATAAAAGAATTTCTTCCGCACTGGCAGAAGGATTGAATATTTGATACGCTACTGTGATAAGCATACAGCACTCCTTGATAACGAGGACGCTTTTAAAACGCGAAACGCTTATCTGCTAATATTATAAAACTGTCACGTTCACGGAATTTTCCTGGCAATAAATCAGTTTGATGAAATTGTTTGCACGTAATGAGCTGATTGAGTTAACACTACTCGCCGAGATTTTATATAATACTTTTTCTTTTTTTCTTTTCTTACGGAAATTTTTTACATGAAAGTTACCTTCGATATCTTTGAACAAACATACACTGTTATTTAAAAAAAAACGCATAATTAGCATACAATTTACGATCATTTTACGAAAATTTGTCTGTACTTGACGCACCAAGTCAATGTGAAACGAAGCGATAAGTGTTAACAAAACTTGATGACGCACAAGCCACTATTTGCATAGTGTTTCGCAAGTTGCAAACCGTGACAGTTTGAGAACGAAGATCGCGTTTGCAATAGAAACATGTGCAAGCGGCCAATTATTATTTTTAAATTGATACGTTCCGAATATTGTCATTTTTGCTATATTCCTTTTTCCGCGTTATCTTTTACAGACTTTTTGACTTGCGTGCTCCTAATTAAACAGGAGCAGATTGAGACTCCTATTATTTTTGGACTGGACTTCTCTCCTGTCCAGCAAAGGAAACAGCTTGCTATGTGAGCTGGATCCTACACAAATGCCACTTAATCTTGAAAGTTGAAATCACATGCGATTTTAGCATGGAAAAATTGTCATTTATCGTATCATATTTTGCGAAGAGCGCAATCTCGGGTGAAGATTACACAATCGTATCACATTGATAAAAGTAATTAGTAAGTGCATGACGATGTCCTCTGAAGAGTCTAGTTGAAGTGATAATGAAACCGAGTCAGCCTTATCCTTCTTCTTCAATTTGCAAGTGACTAATCTGATAGCAATTCCCTATCTTCGCCATTATTTGTATTTATTATCGAACTTCCACGTTCAATGACAAGTGTCCTTGTAAAACGTGAAATCTAAAATTTTTAATCGTCAATTTTACGTAATCAACTTTATTATTTTTGAGAAAGTTGAATATTCAAAATGTTCGCGTTATTGTACGACTCTCCTTTATTTCCGCATAAATCTGCGAGAAAGATAGAATTCTTTGATTATAGGATGTTACAATTTTATACATATTTTAATGTATCATGAAAGGAAGAAGGTTTAGATATTTCATTCCTGATAATTTGTATGAAAGTTGACATGAGTTGTTAAATACAATAGAGATAGTCAGGTAAAGTAGTTTCTACAAGTTTCTACATTGTTACAGGAACAGGGAGGGACGTGCAGCTGTATACAGACGGTTTTTGAAGAAACACCATAAGAAGCCTGTGGCGAAGCAGACGTCGGTAATCGATGGGTTGAGAACGCTCTTTGTCATTTTCTTCTTTTCGAGATCAAGGTGTAACTTACCGATGAGCCATGCTGAAGGTGGTCGGAGCCTCGTGGCTGCAGACGCGCATATCCACCTACATCCTCGTCGCCGTTGCTCTCCTCGGCATCGGTGCCATTATCCTCGGCGAATATGGACAGTGAGTTTGGCATAAACCTTTTAATAAATTCTTTGTACTATTCTCTTAAGACGATGCTTATTGGTATCAAATATTAAATCGATTATAGATTTTAAGTGTGTATTATTCTAAGAGAGCTATGTTTTAAGACTAATAAATAACTAATAATAAAATATATCAATAAACGTTTAATATTTTATAAATGAATTGCTTCGTAACAGCAAAATTCAATTGTTACAAGTTACATTAAAATATAAATTCAATAAAAATTACAATTATCATTCATTTGTTATGAGTGATAATTTTAATTATTAATGAGTTCTCAAAAGTTGATGAATTTTATTTTTTATAAATTTTATTAATTTTAGTATCAAAGCACACACGATTAATTTATAATTTCATTAGTTTTTTCCACTTTTTATTTTATAGATACCATTCCTTCTTCGCATCGGGCACGAATAAAAATACCGGTCGAATATAAATTATATATATATATATATATGTATATATATATATATATATAAATTTTGATAAATATCTTTTTTAAACGATAATGCTTTTGCAGTGTTGAGAAAGATGGGACCTACTCGGCTACCGTATCGTGGAATCACAAGGGAGGATATCGCATCGACTTTTGGGGTCAAGGAAACGACCTCGCTGATGTGCGACTGAATGCTGCCCGTGCCTATTACAAGACCGGCATATTTGAAACTGGGTAGGTCAATGTCAGTGAGCAGAGGAGATGTACAGTCACATTTCTATAGAGATATTTGCTTTCAAAGCGTTAAAGAAACTTCGAAGCAGATTATTTTTAATCTCGTTAATAAACTATTTTCTATCCGCTTTTAAATTGAAGAGAATTGCAGTAATTTTGAATTATTTTACTCCATTAATCGATGTTATGAGATGTATATGTCGCATTTTTAACAAGTCTAATTATGTATGATTAATTCACGATTGAATATATATAGACTTCAATTGTAGAAACACATGGCAGAATAACAGTTCTTTTTCCGCGGATGGTTCTATATTTATAATCCTGTAAATAGCCGTATAAATATCTTTCAACATAAATCGTAATCTATAGAAACCATACATCCGCTTCGCACTCTGCTTACATCAAAAGAGAATTTTTTTACGAATTTTACGTACGATGTGGATTAATTAAAATAAGCATGACAAATATATTCCAGATGGTCCATCATCGAAATAGAAACGTCATCGAAATATCCGGACACGGTACAAGCTTACGCGGCCGGATTGTTAGAGGGTAGCTTGACATGGCAAATTATCCATCATCATTGGCATAATACCGTTAACATTGTTTGTGAAAAATGGGTGGATGAATGTCAGAAACTGATGCGATTCCTTCATGAGAACACCGCTATCGTCCGCGAACGTGCCGAGCGCTTGGCAGCTACTGATCCATTCTGGCATATGGTAAATAGCAAATGGGAATTGAAATTATGGATTAAATTTGGAATATATCTTGAATTCAATAAAATGTTTAATAATTAGATTTATTTTTTTTTTGCTAAATATTTTGTTTATGTATTTACTTTTATTATTTTTAAATTAAAAAAGCTATCAAATAATTGCACATGTCCTCGTTATATTATAGTTAAAACAGAATATTTTACATTTATTTTCTTCGATTTCGAGAATATGTATATGGTTGTTTTTGTTCACAGGTGCGGCTATTCTACATTCAACTAGACGGTTTGGAGGCTGGCTGGAAATTCGCGGTTCGTCGCAGTCGGCAGCCAGTGGAAATGGACAAAGAACATTTCCTCTGGCTGGCAATGGCTGCAGATCTGCCAGATCTCGAGGGAGCATTGAACAATTCCGAATCCTATCGCGATTACATGAAAGGCATGATTTTCCTCAAAAATCTATCTCGTGAAGGATTAGATCCGTTGATAGCTATTGGACATACCACTGCTGCACCGTAAGTTATTATTATTCAATATTATAAGTATTTTCAGTAAAAAATATGACATAGATTGAAGAAAAAGCAAAAAATTTAGAAAGAATTAAAATTGATTTATAATTATAAAGGAATTGAATTATAAAGAAAATTTAAAACGTAATGCTTGCGTAAAGATTACTCTTATATTATATCGAAATATAACAAGAATAATTTGCAAATTTTGTATTTTTCTCTCCGCTGCGAGGAAAATTAAATGAGGATATGGTATCGTATCGTATTGACAACTAAAAGCACTTCTCAATTACGCGACATTTCGAGTTATCGTCTCACATTTCTCTTTCAGATACGCTAAAATGTTAAGATTGCTGAAGAAATATACCTTTGGTTACCATGTTTTGCCGATCTCGAAAACTTCCGCGCCGGTGCCAAGCAGTTCTATCATAATGTCATCTTATCCTGGTGCTCTGTCATCTCACGACGAGTTCTATTTGATGCAAGGAGAGAATCGCGAACTGATTATCGCTGGAACGCCACTGACAGTCACTAATCGTAGTCTATGGAATTTCATGAATGCTAAGGATCAGGTGAGTGTGAAGTTTTTCACACTTTGATTTCTATTCTAATTATAACTATTTCTATTTTAAATATAATTCTAAAATTACTTCTAATTTTAATTTATTGCAAATATATTTATGTATGTGTGTCAAAAGATATTTATATAAATTAACAATTTACAATGAATTTGAACTGATTTCTGTTGTCTATTATAATAACTTCTATCTTTTTAAAGATTAATAACTCTTCTATCTGTCGGAGTAATAACTTCTTTGTTAAGATGTATTAAAAGCCAATGCATTAACTTCCTTCTTCCACAGGTGATGTCATCCGCGAGAGTGATGGCGGCGAATCGTCTGGCAATGGACGGGCGTTCCTGGTCTCACAGCATGTCATTACAAAATGGTGTCGATGTAGCACGACAATGGGTCACTGTGGAACCGCGTAACGGTATTGTCTGGCTTGTCGAGCAATTGCCGGGGTTTATCCGCACGGCGGATATCAGCGAGCGATTTGCCGAAACTGATGTACTTTGGGCTATCGGTGAAGTTCAACTTCGCGAGTCCAACGTGATAATCAGCGAAAATGAGGAAGAGGATGACGATGTGACGAAAAGCGAGCTGGTCGCGAGACTGCGGAGTAACATTACTACGACGGAACACTTTAGGAGGCTCATGCGAGAATACAGTCACGAGGAGTCCACCATCGAAAATGAAGATCAGGCACGGATTTTAACTAACAGTGGAGACGTGGAGAAAATTGATCTACCATTCGGCATAATCGACATGAAAATCGTACTGGCCGACGCTAACGGAGTGGAAAGTTTCGAGGTCACTTCTGGGCCGAATATACTGGGCGCCACGCAACCATTCCAATGGTCGACAACTTTCCCCAATGTTTCGCACATCGGCCAGCCTGATGTTTTTGATTTCGACAGCGTTACTCCTCTGTGGGTTTGGCTCTGAGTCGTGATCATGTAAACAAAAATAATAATATTAGTAAAGACGAAGAGGTAATTTTTTAATTTTTATTGGAAATAAAAAATTGATGAATGAACTACAATCACAGTTGTTTGAATACTAAATAATACAATTTTTTAAAATTTAATGAAAATTAAATAAAAATGGCTAAATTTGAAGATAATGTTGAACCGAAAAGAAAATATCTTTAATAGACATTCAATTAATTACGAAATGTTACTTTTTTCAATACCTTTGTTGAATCTGGTCTAAATTTTAAAGTTCAAGAAACAGCTGGCTCATATGTTAGTTATCTATCGTGTGAAATTTTTAGAAAATAAAATAAAATAAATTTAAGTTATGAAATATTTATTTATACTATTCCTTTTGACCATTTCCCTTCCTTTTATTTCAAGTACAATAGAATAATTAAAGATAACTAATAATTACTATTAGTTATATTTTTTTAATAAAATGTTTTCATATTTTCTCCCTTTTGTTCAGGAAATACATACATTAAATTATCATAGATATTTTTTAAATTATTTGAATAAAACAAAATTCTTTGTAATATGTAATTCAATCACATAATATTCTAAATGTGTAAAAATATAAATCGTGTATATAATATGCAACGCCTGTACATTATTACGTTACTTCAATTTTGCAACTTTCATTTTTAAAACAAGTCGCTTTTCTTGATAGTAATTCATTCTCACTTTTATGTATATTCCAACTTATTATTTGTCGTTGTGTCTTATAATTATGAAACGTGCGGTTGCATTACTGTAACTAAGAAATTCGTAAAATGTTTGTTATTTCTCTCTCTAGATGTGCTTAAAAGAAAAGAGCATGCAATATGTTTTAGAAGAATAACAAATATTTTATTGTCGCTATATATTATAGATAATCTAATTTTAATATTTACTATAGTGCCATATCTAAAGTATGTGTGAGAGAACGCATAATATTAAATAAAATAGATCAAAGAGAGAGGATGCTCCTAATTTTACAATGTGATAAATATCTATAAATAAATGAATAATTTATATATTTGAAATAAAATAGACATATTACACATTGTATAATATACATATGGATCTAAACTTGTAATTGCCAATGAATTCCGTTAGTCTGTAATAAATATAATATATTTATGACATTCGTACTAAATAGTTACGAAACATGTAAATTTACAAAGTTTATAACGCTCGTCCTAGATTTACATTATTATAGTCGTACTAAATGGAATTTTTATTTCAACATATCTACGAGTTTCTAGATGAAAAGAAAATTCGCGATTGCTGGTAACCCGTAATCTCGCGGTGAGGGGGTATAATAAGGGGTTTAATAAGCTGTAACTATCACTTGAGTTAGTAAAACGTCATTAGATGGATGCAGTTTTCAAATAGGGCGCATGAAGTGAATTTGATAATGCAAAACATTTGTATAAAAGCGACTGTCATGTTGAACGGCCAGCATACGCGAAATGCTTATGCTACTATCAAAATGGGTAAGTCATCTCAATGTTATCGTCTTTCTTTCCCTATTTCCCTATTAGAAACAAATATTTGTTTGAAAGGACACCGATTCGACGTCTTTCAATCAATTATTTCTCATTGGGTTGCTTTTATTTCAACATTACGATGTATTATTATAATTTTTAGGTAATATATATCTCATTGGTGATCAATTACGCTGGCGCACACTGGCCCCGTGTCAGTCGTCAAGCAGGATATGCTTATCAACGACCCAACGTACCGTTCTCATTACCAACGGAAACAGGTGCTCAGCAAGGATATCCAAGTTCTCAGCCTAGTTATTCTTATCCTGTACCTCCTCCTTCTCCACCTCCCCCTCCACCTCCCCCTCCACCTCCACCTCCACCTCCCCCTCCCCC
>JAJVSH010000079.1:752572-804234 GCA_021460005.1 Tetramorium alpestre | reverse complement strand
CCTCCTCCTCCTCCACCATCTCCTCCGCCACCTCCCCCACCACCACCACCACCTACACGTCGTACATATCTACCGCCACCTCGGCCACAGCCACCACCTCCACGACCTACACGTCCACCTGCTACATATCCACCTCCTCAACAACCAATTATGTCGACACCCGCGCCTACGTATTTGCCACCGTACGGACAACAAGGAGGCTTCGCCGACGCGTCAGCTACATCAAATGCAGGTGTTCCCTCAACTTTTCTCAGTCCTTCAGGTGGTTCTTTGAGTCCTGTGACTGGTGTGATAAAATTAAGCGGTCCAGCTGATGGTTCAAGTTTCGCGACCGCCTCGGCCAATGCTGATGCATCCAGCGGAACGTTCACTGGGCAACAAAACTATCCGAGCCAGCCTTCCGTTTCCATTCCTGCTGCATCAAACTACAGACCTGCAGGTCCGTCTGTGAGTTATCCCTCTTCCACATCGGGATATCCCTCGGTAACGCCAGGCTATCCCTCTGTAACACCAGGCTATCCTTCGGTAACACCAGTATATCCTTCGCCTACAGCAGGATATCGTTAGGTTCGTTACTGGCACAGGTGGATACTTTATAGTTGAAGACTCCGGTATTCATTCCTCATCCATCTACTTCATTCACTTGGATATTTAAGTTAATCTTTTCCATACTAAATTGTTGTAGTTTTCTATAAACACGAACGCCAATATCAATAATTTATGACATATTTATACAATTGATCGTCTTAATACATGTTTATCATTAGATCAATAATATAAGTTATGCTCATGAAATTTGAGAAATTTGCTTGCAATTTGAAGTCAATTAAGATAAAAATATCTTAACAATATTCAATAAACAATATTCAATAAAATAAAAATTTTTTATCGTATGCTCTACATAATGCGATTATAAAAAAATATATGAATTATCCACTCGTTACATTTAAGACAAAACAAGTGCTTATTAAAAGACCTAAAATGTTGAAGATGCATGCGTGTGTATGATTAAATGTGTGAATCTTGTCTATAATAACTTTAATACCTGTTTTCGAAGAATTGCATTGATAAAGTGGTTTAATAATTTTATACCGGAGGAAATTTTGATAGATTTAAATTTAAAGAAAAATCTTGAAAGAAAAAATGTGAAAGAAATTAATTATATTTTAATGTATTTTTACAATCGACGAAACGTCAATGATAGATTCATAATAAATATATATGTATAAGCACAATGTTTCTTTTTCGTTGTAGCAAATAAAGTGACTCAATAGATATTTAAAAAAATTTCTTTACATTTTACCAATAATTTGATTGAGAATATTCATATGAATTTCACTAACATTATATTAAACATTATTGAATCTTTTAATACATATAATTTGTCTTTTTCTAAAAAAATTAAATCATCTCAATATCATTTCATCAATCATTTACATAAAACAAACGGCATCTTATCTGCAACAATTCAATAAATATCAGAGATATCTTTAAGATAGTCCATCACAATGTTCTATAAACATCTAACAAGCGAACGAAATATATCCCACAATTATTCGCCGATTATATTGCGATATTCCGCTATGCGAGGAAGATATGGGGATGAGTTTTACATCCCATGTTGTAATCGATCTACTAGGAATGTTCGGCGACGACGCTTCTGATTCGGTAAAAAACTACAAATCAACGTAGAATTAGACTATGAGATGCGACACGTCGGCAGTGTAGGCGGCGGGCGACAATCTAATGTCGTCGGAGCGAGAAATCGGCCGTTGTCTCAGATCGCTGTCACCGGGCCAGGCGCGACCCGGGCTGCGCGAGCCCACGTTCGACCTGGCGACCGTGTCGACCGCCAGGCTCACCGTCGCGGGATCGTTCAGGCCGTTGCTTTGGATCCTTCGCTGCGTCACTATCGATGCCCGCAAAGTTTTCCGCTTCTGCTCGCGAAATAATAGAGTACAATCATTTTCCGCAAAAGTATGAGATATGAGTTGTGATTTACTGATTTTTGCCATTTTTATCAATGTAGATTAACTTTATTCTTAACTTATCTTTTTATGTAGATTAACTTTATTTTTAACTTATCTTTTTTAATTATAAGAAATTTATAAAAAAGTTATAAAAAAGATAAAAATTAATTAATTAAATCAAGATTAATTTGCATTAGTAGAAATAGCTATACATAACAGTACAAATCTTTAAGGATTAACAAAGGATTAAGTATTTCAAAAGTAGATTTTTCAGCAAATTTTTGAAGGATAACTTTAAGAAATTTCTCAATAAATGACTTCAAGAAATAAGAGAACAATGCATTCAATTAAATCATTATCGGAATAAATGAATTACTTCGACTAATTTGACATAATTGGATTAAATCGATCTAGTTGACTTTTGAAATTAAATTACCTCAATCATCCCTCGCCATTTGTCGGCTGCGTGTCTCGCCAGTTCCATTTTTCTCTGCTTACGTATTTGATGCTTCTTGTATGCCATTTCGATTATAATTAGAGCAACTCCACCGCCGATGCCGACGCCAACGACGATGAACACCCCTGCCATATTTTCCAGGCCGAGAGTGTTCGGCATTTTTTCAAATTGCTCGCATTGTTGTATGTTACCATGCAAAATCCAAAGATTGTCGAGGCTCTCCATGAAACCACCTGCAAGTGGTTGATAGCGATTAATAGATTTATTTTTATTATAATATCATATAATGTCATTAAATATTTAATGTGAAATTAAATTCAAATTATATTCCTTATATAATTCATTATTATTTAATTTTTAATGTTTCAGACAACACTTTACGATAGTGTAACAAAAATTATGATCAGCAGAAGTAACAAAAAAGAATCTTCTAGATAACAAAATATGAAAATTTGTGAATATAAAGTGCTCACTTTCGTGGAAGTCTAAGATCGCCAATGTCACAGCGTCCGCCCAAGGAGATCCTTTTTGCAAACCGATCCCGTAACCCGAACGGCCGAACAGTTCACCAGCCGTCACCAATTCGCAATCTTGAGCCGCTTCGAATTCCAATCGCGAGCTATCCCAGATGAACGCCATTAATTTCCTGGAGAAAAAAAATCAACGTAATCATGTAACATACATTTAATAATGCGATAATCCAAGGTTTTTAATTTAAGTAAAGGATTAACGATCCAAAAAATCGAAGCATCTATCGCTTACCCAATTTTAATGTCGCGAATCGCATCCTCGGCAGTATCATAATTATTCGCCTCCATTGTACGATACATATTGGACAATTCAACCTGTCGTCTGAAATACATGTCTACGGCGGATCCCTTCACCGTCGCGCACGTTAAATTCTCCATCGTGTTCCTGAGCTTTACAAACAAACGTCGCAGGTATTCATATCAACACGCCAATGCATTCATTCATTCATATTGGTGAGTTTTTCGGCAAGTAACATAATCTTAGTTCTTACTCGAGCATCGTTGATGCCGGTGAGCTTAGTTTTCGGTCGTTCCAAAACGAGGAAGGCCGCCAAATTGGCAGTGTACGATGCGACGATGATCATAGCGAATCCGGCCCACACCATTCCCAGTACGCGTGCGGAGAAACTTCGCGGGGTACCTACAAAATTTTATTGACAATGAAAAATTTCATTAACAATCAAATGGTAACTATACATGAGAACCGGTTTAAAGATACTTTTTAAGATATGTTTAAAGATATTTTTAAAGATACGTTTAAAGATACTTTTAAAGATATGTTTCAAGATACTCTTTAACATGAACTTTAACTTGTAAATTATTTTATTCTTTTCCAGTATTTCTTTCTTCGAGTGATTAATTAAATGACCCAGTTAATTGAAAAGGGGATAAAAGAAAAATACCTTACCCTCTCCTATACCGCTATTCAATAATACACCCCAAGCGAACCAGATAGCACTGGATAGATTGAGAGCGTCTTCCTCGGTACCGTCGGTATTGGCTAGTTTGAATCTGCCAAAGGGTGAAAATCGATCGAGCAGATACAAAACCAACGCGACTACATGCACTGATACCATCACGAGGATCCAAAGGGTGTTGCTGAACGGTTGCAAGAAGGAGACAAGAGTGGACGATCTTGAAGGCTGAAAAATATATGTATTTATTTTTACATAAAATCTCTTTTTTACATAAAATACTCGCGATATTTCTGTATGTTTTGTATATAATTAAGGGAAGACCTCCTTACTTTCTTCTCAAGGATAGTGATGCCTTGATATTTGAATGGCTTGCTAAACTCGATGAACTCGGCACGCTCGGGGTTGATCGTTAATGGTGCGACGATCATGTCCGCTCGTTCGTTGACTATCTCGCCAATAAGACCCGTCCATTCTTTTTTCCCTCCAACTTTTGATACATGTCAGAACGCGAAAAAAGAACAAAAAGAAACACAAGATAGAGAAGGGATCAAATTATTAATTCTTCAATGTCTAAGAATTTATTTGGAAACTAGAATCCACGTAGATTCTCTGAATACTCGTAATATTTTTTTTGTAAAAATTGAATACATTTATATTTAGATATAAAATTGTGTCACGTACCTGAAGTGTTTTTGATCACGTAGCTACCAAACTGACCGTCCGGCGATAGGGCTAAACTATACGTGAAGTTAATTGTTTTCGCCAGCTCCTTTAATAAATCCACACAGTATCCTTTACAGCAAAACATTTGTTTATCTGTTGAAAAGACAAAGGTTAATTACATTTGATTATATTTCCCAAGTGTCATTTTTTTTAGTTGGTGCCATTCCGTTGGTGCTAATTTTTTTTTTAGTAAAGATGGTGATAATTAGTTTGAGCTGATGCTATTGTTTATTATCAGAATTAATTTTTGTAGTAATTGGTCTCAAATTCCGATTAAGTCAATCGGTTAAAAATTGATTAAAAATTCCTTACAATTTTTAACATACTATCTTTAATTTTTCTTTCTATATCTGTAAGAAAATTAGTAGTTCCATTCAAGCTATAAATTAGTATTGATATTACTTGGTAAGTTAATCAGAGTTTAATCAAGTCTTTATTGTCTTATTGAATAATAACGCACCGTCCGTTATGTTGAAATGCGGACACGCGATCTCCTCAGGTAGACACTTGTTCTCGTTCTCGGGTAATTCGCGGACATAAACGAACGGCTTTTCCTCGATCGTCAGCACTTTGAGATGCGTGGGTATCATGAAACCCTCAGGTTTGATTTTCAAACGACCCGGCCATATAATATTGGACTCGTTCACTCGCAGCTTCATCTTGGTACCATTCTATCCAACAAGGAAACATTACGTTTGAAAAGATTGTTTTATGGCTTGATGCAAGGACGTAATTGATATTTTACGCAAGATGCAATCAGCTGCGTCTTCAGATTCATTGCAACCTTATAAATATCTGTCTAATTATAAATACTATCCGTGCTCACACACATTGATTCTCTCGCTTACTTCTAATTGTCTACTCACAGCGGGATAAAAATATTGGCCGACAGATATCTGCGTCTTGTTGATGTCTGTATATTGAATATTGATTATGTCATATTCGGCGAATATGCGGTCCCCGTTATCGTCGAATGCCACTCGACCCGTTGAACCATGCGGTAATACTTGCTTGCGAATATACCTAAAAAGACAAAGGGCGATGCGATAGAACTTTTATTGCTATTAAAGATTTGTGAAAAAAAAAAGTTTCGAATTTCTCAGAGAATTAGGTATGAGAATTAGGTACGATAACATGATCATACTGGAAAAGAGTTTTGCCAGTTTCCCATATGGAGCCGGAATCGCTGCAGTCCTTCGGCGCCTCGGTGATCTTCTCCGTTTGATTCATCGCTCGCAACGCAGACACGAGGACGTATCTAAACAACACGCAGAGAAATAAATGCAGGGAGGGCAAGTTTTTAATAAATTTTTAAATTTCAAAATTTTTTTAGGTAAGACCCGCTAATTCCAAAAAAAAATACTTCTTGTCTTTGATTGTTCATTATATGAGATGTATGATGTCTAATTAAGCTTAGACCAAAAGGAATCAAGGAAACTGAAACAAATGTGCAACGCGATGAGAACCGAATCGAAGAGCAGATATACTGACAAGCTATCGGTTATATGCGATTTTTCTTGAGTAGCATTGATCAGCTTCAACCCCAGCAAGCCGTCCGGCGCGTTCGGCGCGTCCAACGCCTGCTCGGTGACGATCCACACGTAACCAGCACCAGTCATGTTTAGATTAGCGGCGTCGTTGAAGATTACTTCCGCGTCCTTCTTCCTGTTATATGTCCAGAGAAGTTTATTTAAATATCTCCGCAACTGAGAATCGCATATAAATACGATTCCAAGTAGTAAACTGAAGTTGTTTGTCATTACTTTAATGTCAAAATGATATTCTATACAGTATTTTTAATAAATAACGTTAGCTTACTACTAGAGATGTTAAATGATTGGGAATTTAAAAATTGTAAGACGGCGTTATACGATTATACACCGTTCTCTCACCGTTTCTCACATTTATTATTTTAGAATAGAAATTTATATTTTTATTCTGCAACATTTTCCATTTACAAAGCAATTCTCGAGATTCATAATGTCGAGATACGATACTTACGAGGCATACATGAGGCAGACTCTCGCCTGTGCGCTTTTCATCTCCCTCAGTTGTTCCTCAAAGTTATGTAATCCCGGTTCAAACTCGATGACTGATTCGACCTGAAACAGTAATCTAGTGACAGAAAATTCGTCTTTTTTATTTATATGATATAGTAATAATTATAAGAAAATTACATTACATAACTGTTAGTAAAACGTAAGTTTAATAATAAATCTTTAATTATATTGTAATTAATAGCTAAAATATATCGTGAAATTAACATGAATTAGTAACACGGTAAAAGATACAAACTAATGCAACATACGTGCACTTTGATTTCTACGTCATCCTCCAAATTTTGCGACGTCGTCTGGAAACGTCCAAGGAGCGCGCGACCATCCGTGTCGGAGCTATGGATGAAGATGATCTTCATGTAATTAAAATGCTTTAATAATTCTACCCAGACATCTGCTTGATGGGAGTAAGGTGGTACCGTACGCAAAAATGAAACATGAATGTTCTGGAAAAAAAACATTATCGTTTAGTTACACCGATAATCGAATATGGAACCAATGTGAAATCATTTCCCATTTGGATAGTGTGAAAGATGCGTTTGACAATACATTAATTGTCCAATTTATAAAATCGATTTTCTTAAAAATATCGCAAGCTTTCGAAACATGACAAAAAGTCTATATTTTTAGTTTAATTTTACGCAAAAATATTGTTTTTTTTTTCAGATTTTGATTGCATTCTATATTAATTTGTCCTTTTGTATCGATTATTAAATTAAAATAAATTTATTTATCATCCTGCATACTTTGTCCGAAAAGGCTGAGTCTCTGGACGATATGCCGATTACAGGTATGTGGTAGAAACCACTCGTGTAAGACACTGCTGCCGGTGACAAGTCACCTGTAAGCGGATGCGACACTACCACTGCATACACCTGTTCAGCTATCAAAGATTTGCAGACACTCAATGCGGTCCTAATAGGGTTGGAGTCCATCTCGATTACCGTATGCTTGTATGTCACCCCTTTATTGACGTATTGGAAATCGAAATTGAGATGCTGAAATTGAGATATATGAATTTATATATATATATTTATGTTGAATACATACTAGATATAATATATAAGCATGTAATATAATATATAAACGTGTAATATTATGTAATATAATAATTATATAACTTTTTTTAGGGAAAATTTAACAATTATTATAATCAACTTATCATGTACATTTACATATATGATAAGTTTTATATACATATACAGAATCCGCCAACTTTCTACCCCGCTAATTTTATAATTGATTTTTATCAAGAATATAGATATGTCAATATTAATTTCAAGCTGTGATAAATTTAACTATATTACTTCATCTCCTTAATAGCTACTCCCGAAAAAATTTTAAATAACAATAAGATTCAAATAATTATCATTTCAAAAATCAAAGATAATACTGGTTCTCTTCACAATAATATTAATTTTTTTAAATTGAGTAAATATTTTTCGAAAAATTGCATTTGAAACTATGGGTATGAAAAACTCAAAAATTGTTTATTTGCTACGAACATTTTGAAATACATTGTATTATTCGACAACATTATTCAGTATAAATCAAAATGTAGTTGGAAAGAACCCTGTCTAGTCTAGTCTATTATTACACTCTAATAAAATAAATTATCATTATTAATCTTACGTCAATCGTTTTTGAGAAATGCTCTTTGCTCTCAACATTGGAGAGAACGCCGCCAATCTTGAAGAACCTTGGATTGTTATAATTATAAGTCATTGTCCTGGCGAGGACGAGTCCTAAACGTGGAGCATTGTGTAAGATAATGAAAATGAGTGACAGTACAGTCTTCACCCGTAATTTCGTCATTGTGCGGCCACTCTGTAAATAAATCTTCGCGATAAATTAATGAGTTATTAAATTTTTAACAATTAATATTAGGATTTTGTTTATGATCTAAATAAAGTGAGAATATATATTTTGCAACTAAATATCTAATGCTAAAACTTATAAATCATTTTAACGAAAAATTAATTTGTATTATTTAATTATTAATTTTCTTCGTTAAAATTAAGAATGAGTAAACAATTATTAATAATTACAATTCATTATTAGTAATAAAAAAACAATTAGTTAATACAAAATTAACAATTTTAGATTTTTTAATATATTTTTAGTTTAATTAAAAAAATTAATATATATTAATAGTATTTAATGTTTTAATATATCGTGCATAAATTATAAAGTATTTAAGAACTAATCTTTAATTTTCAAATATAATAAATTATATCATTTATTACAATTTATGATTTTTAGATATTTTTCGTTATTAGACGTTAGATTCTGTTTTTAAAAATGAGCTTGGTGAGCATGGAGAAAAACTATTTTATAAACTATAAGTTGTACTTCTTTTTTGACTCATTAAAACAATAACTGGGTCATTGATGAGTTTACGTCGTTTTATAATAAACAGCCTCCGCCCATTTTCGCGATGAAAGTTCTTCGTGTTTTCCTAACGTCAAACAAAGCATTATTTCACTCATGATTTTCTACGTGTTTCTCCCACATCTTCGATATTTATGTTCAAAGTTTATATGCCTTATATATAAATTAACTTATTTCCTTGTATTGTGTAGAGACAAGTATTTGAAAATAATAATCGTTGTTGTCATCGAAAATTTCATTAGGTTCTGGCCGTGGTTCGCACATCTTTTAAAAGGAAACTCGAGTAGTTTTTACTCACGTGATTTTGATTTCTGACGCTTTATTAGGTATATGCACCTTACTTTTATCTCGTCCTATTGTGTCTGGAGCGAGACGGATCTCCAGGGATCCACTCGGAATCTACTAGTATTTATTACATGTCAAAACCGGTCCACGCCCGAAGGAAGCGCACTTTGGAACAGCCCAAGCGCTAATGCCGAGCCTCGAGATAGAGCGCGAGCGCAGGGGATGTAGTTGGAGATTTGTCATTGATCCAGTCGGATGCTGCGCGTAGAAGGCACCCCCGCCAGGAGGGTGTTCGATCGAGAAATCGCCAAATTCAAACGGTGCCAATTGAAACAGTCGCTGCGGCATACGCTACAACATTTAATATTGTCAATATCGTCGTTTACATTGTTATTATTTCCGTGAAAGCATTTTACTTAATGTATAAAGTTCATCTTACAAGCATCTCTAATATCTCTAATATTATTAGCAGGAGATAAATGAAAGTGAGATTCTTGAGAAGAACTCTCTTAAATTGATTCTTTTTTTTCGATGAAATTATCGAAAAACAATTTGAATAATACTAGATTGAATAATAGAAGACAATTGTTTTCTTTCAATTTTGTTCACGTATAATTAAATTATATCTGACTGCAGCAATTTGCGAAACGGCTAAACTTGCGCAAACTTCTTCCACAATTACTGTTACCAGGTAATTACGACAATCGAGGGCAAACAGTGCACGCTAGATGACGTAATGACAAGCGAAGGCCAACGTCTGGGAGACAATCAGTTTAAACCGCAATGCGATGCGCTTTGTAATGAGATTTTGGACGCAATTTTACAAATGATTAGCGGTTTACTTTAAGTTTAAACCAAGAAAATTCTAGGTTCATTGAAATAATAAATGACACGGCAATATGTAAATTTTACAATTATCAATGTGGTTGAGCTGACGACTGCGATTTTCGACAAAATACTTGTTATAATTCTAAAAATATCTCTATGAAATATTATTAAATCTCTATGAAATATAGATTGTATATAAAATATAGATTGTACATGTTACGAAACATCGTCTTCCAAACATTCCAATTTTAAACAGTCATCTATATCTTTAGACATCTTCTGATATTAGAACGTTAAAGATATCATTGATACATTTCTTACAAATATACTACATACAATCTTTATAAAAATATGTTTACTTGTTAAAATATTAGATATTTTTTTCTCAAAATTATAAAGTTATAATTTATCCGGTTACCAACATTTCATATACAAGGTTTTAAGAAAGTAATAACTTGCCATTGCAAGTTTTATTAAAAAGTTTTAAATTTCTGCTGGAAATAAAAAAATCTCTAGACGCGAATCGAAGCGATATGAATGTAAAATTAGTTATGATAATTTAAGCAATTTTGATTTTCTCAATGAGATCAGACGTTCGTTCGGGTGTTAAATTATTTCAAGTATTTATAACGATTTGATTTTCTTTTCTTTCTTTAAAAAACTTCTCATTTTTTTTATTTCTAAGCATGTAAATTTTGTTTAATGTATAATTTTAATGAGTAAGTATAAATTTTATACAAATGTATTTAAATGTTTTTTATTTTTTCAGAGTAATATTCTTCTCTTTCAGAGTAATATTTCTTTGCGTGGATTCTGTCGAGCAAAGTGCAAATTTTATTTAAATGTATTTAAATGTTTTATGTTGTTTTTTACAGAATAAGTTTCAGCCAACATTTCAGCTATTAACGTTCTATACAAAATGCTTTAAACGTAGCGATTCTGTCTCTCTCTCTCTCTCTCCCTTATCAGAAGACTTGGTGCAGCTCCATATTCATGTAACCCAGTTTCATTCGTTCGAAAAATGATGGCCCTTGTCTCGCGGCCGTCACACGCATGGTTTTTTCCCTGTCAGTACATTCGCACGTGGGTCGCGGGTGATTTCCGTGAAGATGCGCGTCCGCGTCACCGACGTATCGATCCCACTGTAAATTTCCAGTTAGTAGCAACCCTCCACCAGTCTGCGTGCGCACGCCACTCGTGTTCACCGAGAAAGTCTCGTCAGTCCACATTAGAAAGTCGTGTCAAGTGCTCTGGTAGACAGACAAGAAGACGCTGACCGTCGCTGACCAATTGACATTTTCATTTCAAGTTCCGAGTTCAAGTTCGTCACAGGCTCTTTAATAATCAAATTAAGAGGTACCGAAGCCCTCTTACCCGACGGGATACAATCAAAAGGAAATCAAGCCACGCAAGGGTTGCATGATCGTAACAGCGCCCCTACGGCGAGCAGACGGGTAACGTCGCGTCCTGATAGACCAGTACCGTTCTCCGATCAGTGGAGAAGGTCAGGCGAGGGTGAGCACCAGGCGAGGGTGGACCGAGGAGAGCGAGGAGACAGCTCGAGGAGAGGAACCAGAGAGAGACCAGATCGAATAAACCACGCGCGACCAACCCAGCAACACAATCCAATGTATTACGGTCCCCCCGGTTCCGCCGAGGAAGCCGCCGAGGAAATATGTCGCTACCACGGGAATGGAGCTTTCAGGAGGCCTGTCGGGCATCGAGCCTGTTGGCCGACGTCAACATCGATGTCGGCGTCCCGGCGGCAGCGTCCCAGGAGATGGCTGCGATCGCCGGCAGCAATCTCATCGACGAGAATATGAATGATCAGCCGGCGACTCAGCTGGGCTCGCTGTTCTCCATCCACTCGGCGCCGGTGTTCGACCTGAGCGGCAGCGTCGCCGCCGGGGTGCCGTCGCCGAAGCGGCCGGCGTCCCTGGCGGTGCAAGCGACGGCGACCTCGACGCCGATCGTGCCGCCACACCTGCAGAGCCCCGAGGGCACCGTTGCCGAGGACGAGGACAATGACAACCTGCTGACGATATCCAGCCTCACTGCCCGGCCGCTCATCGCCAAATCCAGGGAGCTCAGGTCGGTGTCGGAGTGTCAGTATTGTCTCGGGGGTGTGTTTACTGCACAAATATCGGGAAGAGACGAGCGCCGACTTTGCGTACGTGCTTGCTTGTGCCGCACAGACCACAGCGCGGTTTCATCCTTCTTCTCCTTCATCGCGCTCTTTCGTTTCGAGCTGTTGCATGCGCGCGAAAACCGTGCCGTTTCCGCCAACGATTTTCATGTGATTTCTGCGGAAACGAGAACGTGTATTTAGTTGATAAAAATGTAGCAATATAAATTTTATATGTATGCATATCAATATCTTATAGACATGTGAGTCTTATATTTATTTATTTTTTTTTTTAGGAAATGCAAATCGAAATCGTATACGTTTAACTTTAGCTCGCGCATGTTTAATTTTGTACGCTCATATCCATTTCTCTTACGTTTATGTAATTCCTCCCACGTGTGAAATTTATACTCTACATAANGTTTTCGTTTTGCAAACGAGTTATTATTATTATAATCTATCTTTCAACCTCTTCTTCCCCCCAGTATCAATTTTCAAAATTAAAAAAAAAAGAATTAAAATCATCGAAATTTAATAAGGTTTATTGCGTAGAGTAGTTTCGCATTATCGTAATTTGCGAGTGGTTACTCGCTCGAATAACCGCTTCAATGGTGGTCCAGATCCGCTAGGTATGCGGCCCCAAAAAGGAGAAAGTCCCGGCAGAGGAACGAAAGCAGGAAACCTCGAAACATCACGTACGTCCCGCTGGACGGCGGGTACGGCTGGGTGGTGGTGTTCGGCGCCTTCTTCGTGCAATTCTGGGTGGCCGGGCTGGTCAAGTCCTACGGCGTGCTCTATGTCGAGGTCATGGAGACCTTCAAGGAGTCATCCGCCTCGGTCGCGTCCTGGATACCAGCGATTCTGACGTGCCTATGTCTAGCGCTTGGTGAGTCATTATCATCATCGTTCAGGCACTTTGTTTCTCGGAAAGAGCGAGGATCATCGATACCTATGATTACGATGACCATCCATCCTGTTACAGAGGACAGTTTTTTATTTTAGGTCTGTGTCCTTCAGATTTATTTTTTTTTTCAAAATTCACTTTTGTTCTTTATTTCTGAAAAGTCCTATAAAATATCCTATATTTCAGTCTATCATCTTTGTATATTTTCTGTAATGTTTAAATAAAGATGTGTTTATTTTTTTATATTTAATTGTCCCCATACAGCACAAAACTTACAGTTACAGTGTAATAATACTAATAATATAATAATAATATTGCTGCAAGACTGCAATCTTGTTGTAACATTAAGCTACAATGTAACTGCAAGTTCCGTGCTGTATGGTTCTCAGTTTACAAAATTTTACTTTTTTCATATAAATACGTATTCAGGGAAAAAATATTGATGATAATAAATTTACATTGCACTTGTTTGTGGAAGAAGTTTAGGTTAGGTAGCGATGTCCTTTATTTTTCCCAAAGAAATATGATCACCGTACCTGATGATCTGTTGCCAGCGGATCTCGTTCGTTTGATATAACGTATAATCGAGGCAAACTAAAGCGACATTTCGTTTCGCAGCTCCGGTGACGAGTATGCTCTGCCAGAAATACAGCTGTCGAACGGTGGTTTTCGTGGGGGGACTTTTTTGCGCTCTAGGACTTACAACTAGTTACTTCGCCACGCGATTGATACACCTCTTTTTTACATTTGGAGTGCTGACAGGTTTGCATTTGAATTTCACTCTTCTCTCAGTCAGTCCTCTTCGTCACAGTAAAGTACCATCAACCATCAGTAACATCCCTAATGTACATGTTTGTACATGTTTTTTTTTTTTATTATTAAATATAGAAAATGTATATAATGTATATAATGTGTAGAAAATGTATATAAACCTATATGAACAATCATGTGCTACCTGGGATTGCATCAATATCATAATTATTCAACGATGTAACTACTATGTATAATATATGCTATATTTACAATATATTGTCGAGTGGGAAATTATAATATTGATGCAATGTCACTGATAGTTGATATTTACTGAGACTTTACGTTATGCATTGTCGAGCAGTTCCAATGTACTGTACTGTGAGGCCAAAATAAAGGGTGTCCTTTCTTGGCAGGTATTGGCGGTGGCTTGTCGACGACGCCAGGTATAATCCTGGTGTCGCAGTACTTCGACAAGCATCGCGCCCTGGCGAACGGCATCTGCGTGTCCGGCACTGCCGCGGGTAGCTTTGTATTCCCGCTTCTAATTGAATTTCTGGTGAGGGACTTTGGCTTTCACGGAACAATATTGCTACTAGGCGGTTGCATGCTGCACGTATGTGTCAGCGCGACGCTGTACCGACCACTGGACGAAAATTACGCCCCGGAGGAAGACGCTGTCTCGGTGGAGAAGTTTGAGAAGGAACTGAAAGAACAGGTACAATTAACTGTATATTATATTGTATTTATTTGATGTCTTGAAATTAATATTTTTCATTATTATGTACTAGGTGTTATCGCAACATACATACATCATTACGCCTGGTTGCCTATCTGTCTAGCGGCAGGGGCATTATCAGGACAAGTCAGACTGCAAGTTTGGTAAATAATTAGGAATAGGAGATTGGCTTTTACCAGCCTGGTCTAGTATCCAATAATATAAGTGATATTTAATAATATAAGTGAAATATGTATACTGCTGAAAAAAATCTAGCAATATCAAGTCCGACTTTATCCTGAAAGTATGCCCCCGCTGATAGACAGAGAGGCAACCCGGCGTAATGATGTGTATATTGTGGTAACACCCTGTACATTTTTCCTACTCTGTTCATATAGTTACTCACGAGAAGTAATCGATATGCAACAAATCAATGGCAACGTATGATTCATCGGCTGTCTTGTTTACAGGACAAGGATCAGGACAAGTCGAAGCAACAGAAATTGGAATTATTGTTCGCCAACGATCCGACTGCCCGGCACAACATGCTGAACGAGCTGTTCCACCAAAACAGCGGAGTGGTGGCGGTCGAGCTGACCGACAGCGACGAAGAGAAGGACGTGTTGGGCGAGGGTCTCCGGATGAAGCCCATTTCCAATATTCGCAGCTCCAGCATCCTGCACAGCGTGGAGGATCTGTCGACGGACTCGACGTGCGTGTACAAGGCGTCGCTAGCCAGAACGTCACTCAGGTCGCTGAAATCGTCCGCGACGGGGACCGGTCCTCCGGAACAGCAGCAGCAACAGCAGCAGCCGCCGTTGCCGCTGAACAGGATACCGTCGTTGACGCTAACAGCATCGACGGACTCCAAGATCTCGTTCATGCAGAGACTGACGCGCTATCTCGACCTGTCGCTGCTGAAGAACCCGCAGTTCATCATGATGTGCTTCTCCGTCAGTTTGATGTCCACCGGCAGCCCGTACATGCTGTACTACCTGCCGGCATACGTCCACGCCGCCGGCTACAGTAAATCGGAGGCCGGCTACCTCGTGGCCATTTCCGCCGTTCTCGATCTATGCGGTAGGCTCGGCCTCGGCTGGCTTTCGGACCTCAAGCTATTCGACCGGCGAAAAGGGTATATCGGCAGGTGAGCGATTTCATTCGCGACGAGTTTTCAGAACTCGATCCACTCGTCGTAAGATAGCTGAGACGTCGCGAGATACCATACTGATTGGAGGAAAACGCAATTAATTATATTCCCATATAGAAACACATGCAGAAAAATTTTAGCATCATTTAATTTAAATATTAAAATAAATTTTACATACGTTATATATTTTAAATTAAATTTTTAAATATATAATGTATAATATATTGTGTAATAATCTAAATCTAATTTTTAAAATCATTAATTCTAAATTTAATTATTGTAACATATAACAAACTTTAAAAAAAATTGATGCTTAAAATAAATACTTATATAATATTAGAGCAAATCACATCTTAACAAAATTATTACTGAATACATTTCAGAAATTAATTTTGTAATTATTGTAAAAACCGTTACAGCAGAAAATTGTACAATATTCAATAGTAAATAATTTTTTTAAGTAATTTTCCTTTACAATTTTTTTAATATTTACAACTTATAATTATAAAATTCTTTTTTAGCAAAAGATATGCGTTTTGCAGAAACACTTTATTGCGAAATATTGTGAATAGAAAGAAGCAATAATTGTGCACTTACTGCAAAAGGTTCCTATCTGGGTTTTAGATGAAACTCATTATATCTCATCCTGATAAGTAAATTACGAAGCTCGACTCCGGGAAATATTCATAAATCGTTTCTGGATCCGATGCGATGCTCCAAGATTACAAATTTTCGTTGTGTCCAGGAGATACGTATTTTAAGATCTTGAGAAATATTCTGAGATGTAATCGGTCCAATCTGATTATTTAATGAACGAACAATTAATCGTCCCACTGCGATATAAATCCGTTTGAAATATCTTCGGACGGACTTTTTTGCAATGGGGGCGATAAAACGAAAGCATAACGATTGAATTATTGAGGGCTCTCACTCTCTTTTTATAATTGAGCAGCGTGGTGGGTGCTGGTGTGGCAGTTCTGGCAATTCCGATGGCTCACTCTTTCTACGTACTGGCGTGTTCCGTTGGCATGTACGGGTTGTGCCTAGGCTGTTGGTTCCTCCTAGTTCCCGTCCTGCTCGCCGATCAATACGGCATCGACAAAATATCGTCCAGCTACGGTCTCGTGAGGATGTTCCAGAGCTTCGGGGCGATCTCCATTCCGCCCCTCGCAGGTACGTCTTACCTCCCCCGTCTCGGAAACTGCACGTTGCAATCCACCTCTCAAAGGCGGCAGATGCTCTTTAATTTATCGAATGAAGTCCCTTCTTCTTCTCTTCCCTTTAATTTCAATTCATCCGATTGTCCTACGTATGTGACCGTGAAGGGAGTAACACGCGCAACTCATCCGTGTCACTCTAGAAACAGCAGAGAAAACATTGAGCCGTATTTGCGCTATATATTGCGTTAATTATCCGCATAATTACGTTTAAGAGTGCGGAGATAAAAATATAAAGGTTGCACGTGCACACATTTACGTGTGCGCACAACCACCGCTAGATCTTGCTTTTTTCTAATAAGTAAATAGCGTCCGGCGTGTATTGTATAACAAAGAGTAAATAAATTGACATTTTTTTATATAAGATCGCGTCCGATTTTATATTAAATTATAATTTTTTTTTGTGATTTCTATACATTCCGTCTTTATGCTTTTGAATTGTGTGCGCGTTAATGTTTTTTCTTTTTTAATTATTTCGAAATTGTCTTACAAGATTACATTTTTTCGAATTGTTTCTTTAAATTTGTTCAGATTTTTATTTAAGTTACGTTACATGTAATTTTTATCTTGATAAACTTATGTACACGATGTTATATTGATTGCTCAGATGACTTTAAAATAGATAAAACATTGCAGCCATTACTAATTTGAAATCGATTTTTCTTTGGGAAAATGTCAGGTCACCGATAGCATTCGAGTTGTAAGGAATTATTTATCATACAGTGTTAAGATTGAATACATTTTCGCAAACTAAACTACTTATATGGATCAAGATAAATAGCGAAATGTTATTCTTTGTTTAATTTCAAATGTATTTTAAATTAAATTGAAACATAAACGATTACAAATTAGTATATCACTCATATCTTATTATTTGAAATGTATGAGTGAATTTTACACACATTTATTTATCTTCATGTGATTCTCTCTCAGTATAATATATATTTCTAATTAATTGCTATGATTTTAGTTGCCACTTATGTTGATCGTGTAAAAATTGATAATATTGTTCCAGGCTATCTCCGCGATGTTACCGGAAGCTACACAGTGTGTTTTCTGTGTATGGGTACATGTATGGTTATAGGAGGTTTACCTCTGCTTCTGGTTTTCAATGAGAACCAAACAAATCCAACAAAGCTGCCCGTGAACGCCGAGAATAACAATCGTCAGGGGGATACTACCATGAAAGGGTAAATTATTTTGAAAATGTGATCGTTGACTATAAAGTGATTTAATGTGTAATAGGAAAAATAAATAAATCGTAACAGTTGTCAGTAAAAAACGAAAAACATCACGGCGCTTATTGAACATCTCCAAGATTAACTCCCTGCCACTTTTTATATCGTATTATTAAATAAATTTAATGAAAATACATGGTTGAGGTCTCGCTGTGTATATACTTGTCGCGAGACACTCGTGTCTCTTGATTGAATAAACTAGAAATTAGAAATTGACATATTTATGCTCTGTTTACCCATCTTATCATTCTCAAATTATTCTTCAAGTTTTCATTGCATTTCAATGCCTTGAACATGTTCTATCAAGTATTTTTTTTAAATAAATTTAAATTATATTCAGCAAATTTTTAATCACATATGTCTCATAAATGTATAAACAAGAATGTTTATGAGTCATACAAGTCTAACGAACAATACACGTGTTAAATAAACAGTCTTCAAGAAAGTTTCTTCATCCTATCTTTATTATTTACATTTTATATGTTATTATTACAGTTATATACAAAATCTTTTTATTGATTTATTGTTCTTATTATGAACATTTCGTTTACATGTATATCTATATATGTATAAATGAAAGGATGACTGCTATATAAAAAAGTAAATTAATGTAAATTGATGATTTTGAATGTACGATATATAAAAAAAACGATGATAAATAATCTATAATATAAATTTTTTACAATATATATATATATATAAATCTTTTTAACAAATCTAGATATTTACACGTTATGACTTTTACGTATCTTTTTCTTAATCTTCAAATAGGTATATGTAGATATGTATAAATGTAATGATTGCTATGAATAATCTCGGAAGATTTTATTGGTTAAAGTGTAAAATCTGTTTGAATTTTAAGCGCTATATATGGCAATCTGATCATAAATCTGATGCAACGATTATTATTCGTCGTTCGTCGCGACTACCGTCAGAATTCTAAGAATAATCTTGAGAATTAGACGATTATATTTAGCGCTAAATATATAGAGTACAAATAGTATAAGTAGGACGTACAATCCCGTTGCATTTTATATATTCGGTATGTAGAAGTATGTAGATTTGAGAATAACATCACAATTCTCAATCACAATGAACAAAAAAATAAAGACATAAGAATGCTATGAAAAATTACATCAATCGGAGATTTTCATGGCAGTTGTTTAAACTTGAGTAACTTTAATTTTTAATATCATATAGGATCAAGGCACGCAGCGTATTGTACTGCGTAACTCTATTCCATTTGCACCTCACCAACGTGCGTAATAAAGCAATCACGTTGGACTAATGGTCATTGAGATCGTCAAAGGGATACATGCATTTACATTTATATTGCAGATTTCACGTAGGTTTCCAAGCCACTACTTTCATCTTGTTGTTCAGTTCTTGTAATATGAGGGAGCAAGTGAGCTGTTTCTCGGGAGATAATCCATTGATCCCGTCCATTTCATCATCGTCGTCACCCATGCCACTGTTACTGCCACTCTTGCCCTTTCCTTTTCCTTTCCGTTTCTTCTTTTTATTCAACTGTCGACAATCGATATCGTTTGCATTGTCTGTGGTCCGTCTGATCTATAAGAGTAAAATAACTTTTTTATAACTAACTATATATGCATTAAGAATATCAAATATTCTTCCAAAAAATATACTGTATACAAACTAAATTAAATTACAATTCTCGAAAGTTAAAATAAATCATGTAATACAAAGAAAGACAGATCTTGATGTTAAAATTCATATATTATTTGAATAAAATTTATAATACAATGCTTC
Source organism: Tetramorium alpestre (assembly GCA_021460005.1). Taxonomy (NCBI): domain Eukaryota; kingdom Metazoa; phylum Arthropoda; class Insecta; order Hymenoptera; family Formicidae; genus Tetramorium; species Tetramorium alpestre. The sequence goes on along the minus strand of JAJVSH010000079.1, from coordinate 784,201 downwards.
GTGTTATATATTGAACCATTGTATTATGAACCTTATTCAAATATATTTTAACATGCACCAAGAGATCTGTATTAATTCTCCCTTTCTTTGTCTTACATGATTTATTATTATACATATTAAAAAAATTATACAAATATTAATATTTTGCATGTAGCACAAATACAAACTGAAACTTGATCTAACAAATTTATATGTTTAAAAGGGTTAAACAGCAATATTCTAGTCTACCTTGGCACTTTTCTTCATTTGTTTGTCATATTCCAAAGCGTCATAATAATTTGGCTTCTCGCGTTTAATGCGATTCGTTCTTCTTGTCTTCATTACCCCACTGTCAGGACTGGGTGGACTTTTGATAGAATTGCGTCGTGCGTTGAAAAAAGAATGACCACAGGGACAAGCTTTGCAGGCAACGGGTACCTTATTACAACAGAAGCAAATCAAACTTATTAATGGCGATATTATTGATTTGGTATGCAATGTGCATATAATTAATTTAATGTATGTCGGTAAGAAGATAAATAAAATTACAAATTATAATTATAATTATAAATTTATGAGNTCTTTAAAATAATATATTATGAACAGATTATAAATAGAATTCTTAAAAAGAAATAGTAAATTATAAACACAAATATATATAATTTGATAACTGCCATCTCTCTCATTCCATTAATAAATTAAAGTGTAAAAAATACATGACTACAAAAAAATTATGCTCATATTTTATTTCAATACTTTGCATATTACAATATTATTATAAGAAATATTTATATTGCGAAAAAATTTAATAAAATATCAAGATTATAGAAATATATAATAAATAATAAAAATGGTGGTTCTTCGTGGCAGTGGAACATTACGTTACATAAATAAGACGTAATATTATAAATGTAGGAAAGGCATATTGTAAATGTGTGTGTACGTGCATGAGTGAATAAATATTAAACATATACATAAATTATAACACACATGATAGAAACTATAAATACCTGCTGTTCGCATTTGGGGCATCCTTTGCTAATCGTTTTAGTCTTGGCCATATCTCGAGCCGAATTGTTCCCAACGATACGAATATTACTTCCGATTAGGAAATGTAAACATGACAATCGTAACAAAGAAACAAGCAATTATGGCTTTTTGATGCGCGTACTCAGCGCCACTCGAGAAGTGTCAAAACTCCGTAGATAACTTGAAGGTTATAAATCTTTGATGTTGATAACAATGAAGCGCCGCTGATAATTACCGACAGTCGGCAGCTTTCAGCGACCCTGATTTTTTCTTTTTAATAAAATGCAAAAATTTTAATTCAAATTGAAATATCAGAGAGACTGCAAAGAAATTATTTCCAACTGTAATGCCCTGTCTACATCGGAGGTGATCTTACTTGTGGCTCGCACCATCTGGCCACTCTTTTTTTTTTACTACTAGATTAATTATAGAATATGATTTTTGCCCGTCTACATTAGTTACTTTCCATTTACACCAAACTCAGATAATTCTCCCTTGTGACGTCATGACTTATTCAAAGTAACAAAGCTATTATCATTAACAATACAGGTTTATACCCTCTCTAGAATAAAAAGGAATATTCAATAGATGCATGTAACTGAGTCATGACGTCACAAGTGAGAATTATCTGAGTATCGGTGAAAGTGAAAAGCGAACTATTATGCGTGTGTATTCGAATAATATGTATTTCTATCAATGCAGCCTTAACTTTAATCTCGGTTTAACTTACTTTCTATCTTTCGTTTAGTCCTAAGAATTAGAAAAAGATAGAAAGTAAATTAAATCAAACTTAAAGTTAATCTGCCGTGGTAGAAATGGACATTAGGTGCAGTTTGGAGAGTGACCTGGAGTGGGAGCACGATGGCGAGTGATCTCGAAACCGGTGAGCGGTCGCGCCTGGCCTGAACGTTCGTTCGCGCGTAGACATAAATAATAAAAGCGGAAGCCGCGGGCGTTCTCGTTCTCTGCGCATGTGCGCCGTTAGACTGTGCGCAGGAGTGGGAGGATATCTCGGAATAGAGGAAGTGCTCTCGNTGACTGGACTGGACTGGACTGGAGTGACTGGACTGGATGGTGACCCCGGGCCCCCGGAGAACGCTGGAAGCCTGTGCGCGCTGCACGAGTCGGATCTCGTTTTCGAGGGGACTCTCCGTCGGCGGCGTCGAACGACGGGGGATGCGCGGACGGAGGTCCGAGTGCGAGGAGAAGAAATCTCGACGTCACGGGACTCGTTGTTTACGTTCCTCCGCGAGCGGAATCGACCGCCATATAGGGAACCACCTTGCGTCTTCCGCGTGTCCTTCTCGCGAGTGATTCTCTCGAAGCGAGTGGGCCTCAACGAGTAAGGTTCTCTGGACTATCTGGAAAGGTACCGAGGGGAGGAGAGAGCCTCTGATCATCCGAGAATCTCGAGAGACGACGACAACGCGCTTTCCTGCCTGAAATGCTTGGCGAACGCCCGCGAAACTGCCCTACGAGTACTTAACGCGAATGCGGGCTTGAGGTCGCGATCCAGTTTCCGCGGAGGTACCCGCGAGCCGTCGAAGATGTGACGCGTCGTGTATCGGCTGGCGTTCGTGTGTAAAGAGAGTCGAAAGAGAGAAAAGAGAGGGTGGGGAAGAAAAAAAAATGATACGCACGGCGATCGCGGTCCTTGTTCTGGCCTCCGTCGGCGGGTCCGCCTACGAGCATACCGCCGCGGATCAGTGCGACTGGTCCGGAAGGTTTGTATCCTTCACTGCGACACGGTCTCTCCGTCTCCGTCTCTGTCTCTCCCTCTGCGTTTCACGACTTTCACAGGTCAGTGCCGTAACGGGCGGCCGACTTAGAGTCCCCTTAGACCGCGGCCAGAAATGAGCCGTTCTAGAACGTAGCGTGAATCCTCAGTTCCTTTATTGTCACTATTTTGTGGAAAGATTAGCTTTTGATATCCTTAGTAAAATGATATTCAGTGTTTGATATAATTTTGACTTTTCCAATTAAACATATGGCACTGCATACGAATTATTATCTTCTTTTTTTCCCATAATTTTAAATAGTATTGTTCTTTCTCTCTCTCTTTCTCATTACAATATATTGTAAACGACGGAAAAATTATTAATCTCCATTTCTACCAATGCAGATTAATTTTAATCTCGGTTTAACTTTCTTTTTTTAGTCCTAAAAATTAGAAAAAGTGAGTTAAACCAATATTAAAGTTAATCTGCATTGGTAGAAATGGACATAAAAGGAGCACTCAGGATCCTTCGTTCCAAAACACTAGCACTCTCACTGTTAGTCTTATCTCCAACAGCTTAACGGCCCTAAATGTCTTAAAATGTTTATAAAAACGTTGAAATGTAATTGATAAATAAGTTTTACTCTTTAAAAGTAAAGACAGAGTCGAAGACCAAGTACGAGCAAAAAGCAAGGTGTTACCAATTAATAATTTGTTTAAAATTTAAATGAAGGCAATTAATGAAATGTGAATATTTTGTACAGCGGCGGAGGAGAAGGCGGTGGAGTGCGACCGGTGTATCTGCGCTGTGCCCGGGGAACGGTGCTGTGGCGCTATCCACATGATGCCTTGAGGGTAGTCCTCTCTTTCCCGGTCTCATTCTCCGAGACCACATCTCTCGGCTACCTGGGTTTCCGTGCCTGCGTCAAAATCTCCGGGCCAGTGCGGGTTTTCCTGGAAGGTAGCGGCAAGCTGAGGCAGATTTACTCCCCGTCCGACGGCAAGCACGAGCTCTCGCATCGGTGCTTCCGTTCGCGGAAGCACACCGCTGCGCTCTATATGGAAGCGGAGGACGATCACTCCTTCAAAAATGCCCAGGTCAAACTGCAGTACGACCTGGAGCCGAATTCCGTGAAGGGGGGCACGCTGCGCGTGCCGGACGAGGAAGAGGAGTGCAGACCTTGCTCCATGGAGGAACTGGCTAAGGCTTACTGTCAGAGTGACCTGGTTGCCAAAGGCACCGTCACTGCCGTCGAGCAGAATTTTGAAATGGATACTGCTGAACTGATACTCAGGGCCACCAAGATTCTACGCTATGTACCTCAGGAAGCTGAGGTAAAATTTTGAGGCAGGAAGCACGCTTTGTCTTTGATTTTTATATTCTGTCTAGCTTAACGTGTATATGTAATAGTATAAAGTAGGCAGATATATCAATCCTTAATGTCACCTAGATCTATAAAGTTTCTCTGTAATTTTTTGTAACAAGTGTCTAAATCCAATTACTAAATATAACACTTATTGACAGGGTAACGAAGTTGATGTAGCGTCTCTAAAGAAGAGCATACGGGTGAGAGTACCAATGGTATGTGATGCGCGACACGGCCTCGGCGAATTTGTGATAATGGCAAAACGACGCCTCGGGGACCTTACTCTGGTATGCGCGCCCAGACTGGAGACATGGATGCAGATCGTACGTGAAATGGATAACGCGCCCTGTGTTCTCCACAGTTAGTGTATACGATTTAAAGTGATTTTCTTCGGAAAGCCGTTAAAGAATATACACGATGCAAAATAGATATGAGTACAGTATCGCATGGCGAAATTGAAAATCAACGTCGGTCATTGATAAAAATAATATGGAAAACTGCCAATCCAGCCGTTTATACGAGGATACTTTTGTATATAGAGGACACTATTTTTTGTGTATATTCGTACTGCGTACTGTCAGATTGTCGATCTCCAAACTGTGATATTATTTGTTGTATTAAGAAGAGCATGTGGAAGAATGTGTACGAAGAGACAGAAAGCACACTTGCCTTAATACTTGTTTTAGAGAGTAGAAAAAAATCGTTACATATAGAATATATTCCATGCATCGCTCACTTTCCCTTGAAAATTTCCTTCTCGTAAGTCTCATTTCCTTTTTTTCTCAGCCTATTTCGTAACTATCATTTTCTCATTTTATAAGGTATCGAAATTTTTATTGAAATAAAATATATGTGAGATTATGTAAAGATTAAGATTTTATTATGTATTTGTTTTCCTTGAAGTTTGAATTCCTTCTGTAATTTAATTACGAATGCCTTTGTTCTTGAAATTGAGATGGAAGCAACATTCCGTTAAAACTATTGCCAAGAGAAAGTGCGCAGTGATTAGGATACTAGGTATATTGGAATTTTATTGGGCGAGTCTATATCGCCGCAGAGTTAAACATATTTTTTATTTATACTGATTACAATTATAACAAATTTGTATAGATTTAATAAATGAAAGTATTTTTATATATATTCCAATATCGATTGGAATAGCTACTCTTAACAGTATAGTAAAACAGATGTGCGATAAAAATAAAGAAGACATTTGGAAATGAAGAAAAATTATGCATCTCTCTGTCTATACTCTGTACTTTTAATATATAAAGTGTTTTATGTGTACATAATAAAAAGTTATATAATGAGTCCATAATGAGTCTGAATCGACAGAGAGTCATATAATTTATACAACACTTGAGCGTTAATACAGTTTACATAATTTCAAAATATCAATTTTCTTAACTTATTAAGAAATTCTAGGGAGAAAGAGAGAAAGAGAAAGAAAAAGAGAGAAACAGTTAATAATGTACAATAATTTATTTTTGCAAAAACTTTTTTAATATATCTCTGTGATTTAATTCTGGAACCATGCGAGTTCGGCGACGGTATGAGTATTAAACAGAATGTCATTTGAAAAATTTTTACAAAATATATTTGCTTTATTGCAATTAGTTTTATATTTAAACGTATGAGAATTGGCCTTTGTAATGTAATTTGTTTTACGTTTTGATATAAAAAGGTTTTCGTGTATTTAAAAATATTGCGGTCTTTACCGTAACAAAATCACACTGTGGATCCAGAATTTAATCTATATATAATCTCCCTGAGACACGCAAATACACGAACGTTCACGTATATATTTGTATAGTATCAAATAAAATAACAGATCAGGCTGGCTAGTAGATCAAACTCGATTATATATTAATGAACATCTCACTTTTTTTGCTAGTGTCGAACGAGTAGAGCAATTCATTTAGCCGATCAAGACAGAGGAGAGATAAATCTTTCTGCTACATTCGTTGATAAGCCATTGACTCTAAGTTTCTCGATTTGTAACAGACTATAGAGAAATGAAATTCATGTATTTCATTTTTATAAATCGAGAAACTGACATAGCACAACTTGTGTTATCGAGTCGACAGTCGTATACACAAAATTAATACTTTTAGATCGCGTTTGAAATTTACGCGATTATCGTTCTACCAGTTTTTATAAACATTATAATTAACACGCCATATCACGCTTTTTTCTTACACATTTTGTTGATTGCAACTACACTTTTTTATTTACAAACCTAATTAGCTTATAATGTAATTATAAAGGCGCGAAAATTACCTTATAAGCTTTTTGCTTCGTTTCATATATATGTATATATAGTTTTTCATTTTTATGATTTTACCCTAATTTTATTTGCCCAAATTTACTAATTATTTAATTTTATCGTAACTCAATTGTTTTATGATTTTAATAATAATTTAACAAAATATTTTTTATACTTAATATTTTCTCTCAGCTGCCTATATTGGAAATGACTAATTCAACGATCACGTTGATACGTATTCTTCTGTTCTTCGCAGCATCATTTCACTCGATTTTAAAATGTTTACAAGTATATTATTAAATAAACTAAACAGCGAGGTTTGCACTTAACATTAATTAAATTATCTTCCTGAGATAATTTAACATACGTCTCTTTCACTCGCTATATCTTTTTATATAGTCTAATAAAAATAATGCTCACTCATAATGAATTTCTCTTGCCTCCTACTTTTCATTAGATTTTATAAAAATAAAGTAACATACATATGTATATATCACAATAATTCCTCCCACTTTTTTGTAGATGCTATACATGGCTGATACTTAATTCTTCGTGATAAATAACATAATGATAATATCAAAAAATCGTGTAAAAACAGTTAAAGTTATATCGTTATCTGAGAGTGTCTTTATTCACATGTTTCTATCTATGAATTTCGATAAGTCGCTGTACTGAAGAAAAATATATTCTCGATTAATACGCGGTAGCGTATCAAACACGTTATTCACAAAATATATTTTAAAAAAGACAAAAAAAGATGTAAAAACTGGAAATTGTTTTGGCCGGCGCAAGATTCGTTTACGTTGTGGTAAAGGGATAATTTGGGCAGAGTGGCAGGACTAAATCATCCATATTTGGTAAAACGACTAGTTTCTCGAATTCCCGAAGCAGCTTATTCTCAATCCAGTTGCTCACGTATACAATATTCACAGTCCTTTCGCCGAGGGTTGGTTGCACAGTGAGGGCGATTTTCGGTACTGTTTTGAAACCATACCAGAGCCGATCAGAGGGCGGCGGAGGGATGTTCACCAAGAGGCAACCCTCGATGCCAGATACGCTGACCATGAGGCGGATCTCCGTATTGGAAACACCCTCCATCGCTCTTCGTATATAAGACAACTCTGTCGCCTGCGAATAAAAAGGTGGAGAAATTATTAACTTTATGGACGACTTTGCCAACTTCAATGATCTTATAAGATATATCAAGGTCATTAAAATTGGTGCGATTGTCCATAAAGTTAATTACCAAAGGTGGATTCATTTAAGTAGCGCAAGCTCCTTAAATTCTCCTGTTTTCATAGTTATTAATAGTAATCAATAGATCAAAAGCTTAGCTAAATATAGTCAAGATGTTGTTACTTACGTGTCTGAAGTATTTATTGGCTGTCAGCTTATCGACCATGCTAAGAAACTTCTTACCAGATGACTGTACCGGTCTATAACATGCAAAAATTTATTAATTCTTTATTAGCAATTTTATCACGATATTTTTTATATTTGTAAAACTTAAAATTTAGAAATTAAAATAAAATTTAGAAAAATTTTCATAAATTTATTTGATCGGTGAAGAACACATATGTTACGATATCAATTTCATACATTTCTTAATATTAAAGGGAAACGTATTTGAGATATAGTAAATATTAATAGCCGTGATCTAATCGATATCGCGATATCGGTATCTCCATATAATCTAAGTGGATCGATATTGTAACTGTAATTTAAATTAGGAATTCGCTTACGTGGTTTCTTTAGATGCAATATTCGACGTGACGTTTCCTATATCTTCGTCTTCGGTGGATGTCTCCGGGCTATCTTCTACATCACTATCGAATATTGGTGATCTGATAGGAACAGACTTCTCGTCAACAATACCACTGGGAACACTGCTCGCACGTGTCAACTTCATTAGATTCAGTTTTGTCTCTACAGTCATTGTCACGCTACCCTTATAGCTAATATTTAAATCGAGCCAGACACCTCGCTCATCGAGTGTCGGCTTAGTGATTTTATGAATCACTGGAGCATCCTGTCCGATCGCTACTTCCGTCACAAGAAGGCTCTCCATGAAGTACGGAAGCTTTATGTTGGACAGTTTACGCTGTATTCTATCCTGAATGAGATTGATTGTCTCTGGACAACTATGCATATCAAATAGCAGTCGGCCCAAAAGACAATTTATCCAAAGGACATCATTTTCTCTTGGCGATCCCTCAGGATCCACCTGAAAAATAATCACTCAATTAGGATTATAAGGATTCCGAAATTAATTTGATCGCAACATTGCTTACATTCAGGTACTTGCTCATATAGGTGCTGTAAGTGACTTCTGGAGACACCTCTGGCGACTTCGTTTCTGCCACATCCGACTGCGCAGAGGTTGTATTGGCGCAGGAATCATTTATGGAACAAATTGAATTTCGTTTCCTCGAAAGAGACGCAGCTGATGTTAATCTACGAAACCTGAAAAATTCTTCTGTAAGATATGCTAATAATTGAAAGAACGAAACCTCCAAGTTCCAAATTATATTTCAGCAATTAGAAAATTTAAACAAAATCTGTATAATTTACATTGATTTGAAAGAGATTTTAGAAGAGACGTTACCAGTCTTCTTTCTCTCGGTCGGCACGTGCGAACACATAAAGTTTGCACTTGGTATCCTCCTCGTTGTCGCGGCAATCCTCGTAAATACTCCTGATGGACTTGGATTGCGAAAGATCGTCGTCATCCTCATCTTCGTCGTCCTCCTCATTGTCCTTAAAATATTCCAATCTCGAATCTTCATCCTCACTTTTTGTTTCTTCGCCCAAGGTACTTTCCTCGATTTCCTCGATACCTTCCATTGTCTTCTCATCCTCAAAAAATTCCTTTTCGAGGTTGACCCAGTCGCTTAGATTCGTGCTATCTATCAATGCTCCTTGATCCATCGTGATGCAAATTGGATACTTTTTGCTCCATCTCCTGCATAAAAAAATATTTTTATTTCACGTGTGCACCCTTAAACATAAAAGTGCAAAATAATTGTGTACAACATAGTTATACCTTCTCCGGGTAAGTCCCTTTGGTAACAACTCTATTTTTGTACCAATAAGATTGTACACGCGTTTTTTAATAAACTTGTATTTTCGTTTTGGTTCATCCCACACTGCTCTCTTTGGTACTTTCATTCTAGTCTCTGTAACACGCAGCACTCCACCTTCTAGACTGAAGAAAACTGACTTTGTACGTGCTACATGATAATTGTGAGGATCGTAAGCATATGGCAGCTCGTTCAACCATCCTTCATATCTTTCCTGGACAGCATGCTCCTCCGCTGCTGGTATTTCTAGTACAGGAATTACCACAGGTGCAGGTTCCTTAGGTAATGGCGTCGCCAAAATTTCTTTGACTCTCTGCACTAGCTTGTGTAGCACTACTGTGACAAAGACTCCTATGGAAAAGCCCACCAAATGGGCAGGCAATGGAACGAGAAGGAAGAAAGCAACCATAAGGATCAACAATGCAGCTAACTGCCGCGTCAATTGTTGACAGATGTGATCTTTCATGTGAGAGAGTAATGCGCTGAATTTCACTTCCTTCGTTTGTACGTATCCATCTGACTGGCTGAAAGGATCACGACCGTACATGGTGTCGTTTTGGTTGTCATCGGCGCGAGAATCATCTTGCGACTCGAAAGGGAGTAGCTCGGGAACGAGGTCGGAGAATTCAGCAGCTTCCACGCCACTCTCCACACTGTCGTCCTGAGAATTTTTCGTTTTCAGGCCAGTTCTCACCTGCGAGAAGCTTACGAATCTCGCAGTGTTACCCTTGCTGCGAGCTAAAGCTTCCTTCTCTTGCTTGTCGTTGACATTCTCATCGGTCGGTGTGACGTCTCCCAAATCCTCTGAGTCGCTGACACTGGAATTATCCTTGTTACGCCTTCTCTTCTTCTTGTCGCTCTTCATCTCGGACAGTTTGTCCTCGAACGTTTTCGTGATCTTCCCCTTGATATCGGACAACACTTTCCAGGGATCTGAAGACGGAGGGGTACCCTCGGACGCGTTACCGTCGATGGAACGCCTCTCCGCGTCGTTCTCCATCCCTTGGCCATTATCACTGCTTTTGGAGGGGCTCGACGGTGTTCTCTTGTCGGACTCTGGGGTGAGACGTCTCTCATCATCGGAGGAGCTCGGATAGAGCTCTTCCAGTTCGTCGTCATTGGCTCGATAGTGGATCACTGGTACCGATGTAGTAATCGGCTTGCCTGTAGCAGAAGAAAAAAATATATAAAAGCTGGTCGCACGCGCAAGGCACGAGACTCAGATCCCAGACAGCACAAGATCTTCAAGACATGTCCTATGGACATTTTTAAAATGTAAGAACATTTTAAGAATATTTTTGAAAATTTGCGCTGTCTGGGGATCACTTTCAGCGCTTTTTCAGACATTGATATCCTTTCGATACTTGTATTAAAAACCTTGCAAGTATTAAACGCCTTGCCAACCCACCTTTTATCATTCCCAGAGTGATCTTCCCCGGGCTGTACTTGCTACCCATCGCTACCTCTCGCCCCAGGCACCAGCGGCTGTTCGTATCAGGAGCTTATCGATAACGACATCGGCATCGATATTCCGCAATCGGGAGCGATAACAGGATCTCGAACATTTATTCACAAGACGATCGTTCGAAATAGCGGCGTCATGCTAAACGATTAAGCGTGCGTCACGATACATCGGGCACTGTCGTTCTTCCGGCGATTAATAATAATAATTAACGATGTCACGTCGCTCCGACACTCGACGCACTTGACATCTCCAAGGACTTGACGCTCGCTCGCGCTTCCGCGCTGCAGCCAGTAGTATTATTATACATATACAGAACAATTCTATTGGTCAAGATGGCCGTGTACAGGCGCCAAAATTGAATGATTTTTCGGTATTACAGCGTGACGAATATTTGGCGATTAAAAGTTACACAACTGTTACTAAACTATGACATTGATTTTTTGTTATGGTTGAATTAGCGTTATTAAATAAAAAATCAGTTGACTGCTTGCTGACGTTAAGTAATTACGTCGTGTCTTTCAAGTGATTAGTCGCTGAATGATTATTGATTATTATTCGACATTAATTGAAAGTGATTAATAAAATCATAAGTAAATTCGTCGTTTTATCGATCAAATGAGTAAATAAATGCAACTATGTTGAAACGTATAATTTAAAAGAAGAAACGCTTCCGATTAATTGCTCATAATCTGTCTCAGAGGGAACGCTACTGAGATGTTGAAATAAGCTTCAAATTGTTTTTTTAATTGCAGAAGGAATTACTTTTTTTTGAATATGTAATTGAAAATAAATTTTCCAAACAATCTTGAAAGTCTACTTGTTAAATCAAATTTAAATGCTTCATTATTAGATAAATATTCTGTTAAATGTAACACGATTGATGTAACAATAACTTCAATTTGCAATTTGACATTAATATATAAATATGTCAATCTTTATTATTAAAGTGTTAATCAACTTTGCATTTACAATCATATAATACAAAAATAAACAATATAAAAAACTATAAAATATGATCTATCAATATGTACAATGGAACTGTCCCGATCAGATAAAATCTCTGATCTATATCTTTACATTATTATAAAAGTACTTATAAACAACCCACCAATAAGAAAATATATTTCGCTATATATTATAAACATTTGCAGTAACCAACAGCGTTTAATCGTTAGTTGAAAAAAATTAGAAAATTTGACGCAAATTTTAACAAATTCGTTAAAATATAATTTGTAGAAAATAAATTTCTAAGCACAAAAAATAATATCAATTCTTTAAGACTTTGAAAAAATAGATTGAACTGATTGGATCAATCCTTCATATATAATATGTACATAATGTGTTTGAAATTTTTTCAAATATTTTTTGAGCGTCTTTCATATAAATTGTTTTCAGAAATTGACGCGCGCGATTTCCAGCATTTCGTTCTCGTCAACTATTTTCTCTCGCACTTTCCCTCGCAACGTACCACGCTCTTTTTCAATGCGATCAATCTCCTGCCAGTCCCTATAAGACGTAACCTTAATATTCAGATCTTTTACAGTTTTGGACACTATATTCTCATGATATCGCGCCTCCGAAGTCATCAATTCCTTCTGCATCAATCTAGCGACTTGGAATGCGTTCATCATGGTCGTTGGAAGGACGCCGGTTGGACCGGTCGCTGCCCATCCTGCGGCATAAAGGTTTCCTTCAACCTTACCATTAACATTCTTTACGCGCATCTTCTCGAAGTCAAATGGTATCGTGTTATCTATTTGAACAGGCTGGTAACCGATGCTACGCAGACCTAGACTGCATGGAATCACCTCAAATTCGTCGGTCATCTCAGCTACTTGATCTGATATCTTCTCTCCTCGTAAACAATTGATGGCAAATCTGATGCTTTCCAATTTCTTGTTGCCGTGAAATTCGAAGGGACTGCGCAGGAAGATCGGATGCAGCTCTTTAGAGTGCACCGAGTCGCGTTTGGATTCTTCTAAAGATTTCAGCATGAGTTCCGTTCGTCGTTTCACGGATCTGTCTAAGGTTGGAGCAATCGTCCGTATGTATTCGAAGTCTTGCTCTCGCCAAAAAGTTTTGCAGTTCTCTAGCTTGATAATTTCGCGCAGTTCTGCGGTCGTAAATGCGGCCTGCAAAGGTCCTCTTCGCCCGACCATAGAGACTTTTCGCACTTTACTGTGAGATAAAGCTTCCAAGGCGTATGACGTGATGTCGGTACCCTAAAATAACCAAGAGAAATTTTAATTGAAAAATATTTTAAAAATCGTATAATCTAATCTTTAAAGCTCTGTTATGTGTCATTTTTTATCGTCGTCCATATTACGTTTACAATATTTTTATATATGTATAAAAATTTTTAACTTAAAATATAACTTATATAAAATGTAAATTGGAGATTAGATATTACCTTGAGCTTATCGATTGGCGTCAAGAGAATCCTCGCGACATCTAAGGCTACATTGCCTTGACCTATGACAACTGCTTCTTCTACATCCAAATTAATCGGCAAATGTCTATTTTCTGGTACTCCATTGTACCAACCAACAAATTCTCGGGCTGATATCACATTATTTAAACTTTCACCTTTTATATGGAGCAATCGATCAAATTCAGCACCGTAAGCCTGGAATTTAAAAAAATAAAGAAATAATTAACAATTAAACAAAGTTTCATTATATTATTCGCCAATACTAATTAGAATAAATTAGATATGAGTGACTACTTGCTATTTATTAAAAAACTAATCAATGTAACACTTGTTTAATTAGAAATGCGCAACAAATATAAGCGAAAAATATAGTTTCCAGAAATGATTATGCACACTTCTTATAGAAATTGAGTAAATCTTATTCAAACTTTAGGGTTTTTATAGTTTATGTGATGCTGTGCAAAAGTCTCAATGAGAGAGCACAATTTTCTAAGTGCTTTAGTTTAACTTGTAGAGAGCGTTGATGAAAGTTGATGATTTTTTAGGACTTTTCTATTCATGTATATGTATGTATGCATAAGAGTGATCTTTAAAAATATCTACAGTCTCAAGTATTTACATACCAAGTACAATTGAATGCAAATATAATATACGCCGGCCAAATTCGAACACTCAAAATCTTAGCTTGCAATTAGATTGCTTAAACTACTATGATCAGAATTCTTAAGAAATCACATTCAAATTTTCAAAAAATATTCTTAAATAGCATAATAACTATTAAAGCAACAACATTTGAAAAACGTTAAATCAATGTTTAATCCTCCAAACCAGGCAATCTCCTTAATTAACAATTATAAAAATTAATCCTTTTCTTTCTTTATATCTCATATTATTAAACCATTATTACAGTATTAAAAATAATATATAAATGTAATATAATCATAATTAAAGTAACTTATAGCTCATAAAATTATGAATTTAAGAAATAAAAGTATTAATTACACGCTTTAAACACAACTGATTCCAAATACGTACCAGCAACACAGCATTATAACACTCTCGCAGAGTGTTAACAGTAATGTTCGAGCCAACTTTGACATTTCCAAAGAATCGAACACGTGGGTTAGACGCGACTTTGTGAAATGTATTGATGACATTCTTCACTTCCGGATGATCCGGGGCAACTCCGTAGCGTATCAGGCCAAAGGGAACTGGTCGTTTATCCAGTATGTCAATTGTCACGTTGTTTAAATCCTGTTAATTAATTTCGCGCAAATTAATCTTTATTTCCTTATTGTTTTATTGAGATATTTACAGCAATTATTTATAATAGACATAGAATTGTTATACACATACAAATTGCTCACAGTATTACGGAATATTGTCATCAGAGCAATTAATAAGGCCGATGTTGTCATTAAGTATAATATAATTAATCTATTGTTATTACCCTCAGCAATTGTTGAGCCGCGTAAAAGCCCGCTGGACCCGCACCGACAATGCATACGGTCTTATTACGAATAACATCTCGTTCGGTACATAGTGAACGGGCGAAACTCTTGAGAATGTTGAATTTCATCTTTATGTGCGTCAATGTCAATTTAAAGCGTAGCGCTGGATTTTACACCGTTTTAATATGTTTCAAAAAAGTAGTTGAACCTTCGTCGTTTTGTTAGTTGCGTAAATATGTCTTTTTCTTAGAGAGACAGAATCTTGATCACTGTTTTTTATTAAATACTGACTCCAAAATATTGCTTATCTCATCTATTATAAAATAAGCACAGCCCACAAATGTCTTGGATCTGAAAATATTTATTGGTCTGTGTTATTGTCATACGATTAAGTTATTACTGTATAAAATTATCGGAAAATAAAAAATTAAACGAAAGCAGAATTAATATTATAAACGAAATCAAACTTAACGAAAAAAAATTTTTTTTTGTATTAGAAGCAATTTTAATTCTTGCCGATGTTCATTTACAGATTAAATTTTTACATTTTTATTATATTATATAGTTATACAACATATATACACACACACAATATAATTATTTATAATGTTATGTACAATTGTATATCAAGTATATACTGTCAAGTAAATATTGTTACAGCTTTTACTGCCTATTGTTTTGACCAGATATTATAATAGACGGGCAACTATGCATAACTGAATTTGAAAAAGCGAATTTAACCTCGACAACTTAATTCTAATGATAGTGAGCGAATTCGCAAATGAGTGAAATACAATGTAATAGCACGATTGATGCGTGAATCTTGATCGTGAATTCAGCTAAGTCAACGAACGCTGACATGATAGAAATTCCGACCTAACAAGTATTGAGACTGCCAAAATAAAAGCAAAAGAGAACGGACGGATGAGGCAGTCCGGGATAGTCTTCGACGACGCACGTACAAGTCACACTTGCTATCATTCTTGTTATTAGCTATGCATAAAATAAAATCAAGACGATCTTTGTGTTATATCAATTAAGTTTTATCAATATCAATAAAATTTTATTAAAATTTTTTCTGAAATGAAAGTGGTGTCTTCATAATCACACTCCTGGTTCGATGAACCTCTTGTGCCGGCAACGATAAAACAGTATTGATAACGTGACGAGCGTATAGTTTAATCATTAGATGATTAAGTAGCATCATCACAGGGAACTGGTCGCATTCTAGAAAAAAAATGCGTTGTCAAAAGTACCGAGCGTAGAAATAGATGCATTTTTTTATGCGAACGACAATATTATTTGATCAAGACCGAATTGATTTTCCATTGACAAAAATATTTAATTATCGAATTAGAGTTTTGAAAGCTTTAACAGAGGATTGCGACTAAATATTGAAGTCCAAATTTATTACATACATGTAATAAATTTTATCAACACATGCATATCAATATATTTTTTAGAAAGAATAGTAATCAAATATAAAGAAAAAAAAAAAGTTTTTTTTCCACCTGTTGCCAAATAACTTGTATAAAATTTAACAAGTGTATATTGATATGAAACACATTATTTATATATATTAAAATGAATAAAATCAACATGCTCTCATTCATGTTTCCGTGAATCTTACCATATAAAACTGCCATAGGTACTATCGACCAAATTGCCATATTTTCTTGGCGTGCGTTATGTGATGCAGTCAGAATTTCTCGTAAACAGTTCAATACTTTTTCATTGCGCCGATAAGTCTCCAATTTAAGACGATAGCCTTCATTATCATGAACCTCTACGATAATCTTATTAAATAAATTTCCTAAGAGATACAAAAGACCAATATTTAACTGCGTGAGCAAAGAATAGCCGACAAAAATAAGTGTTTGCTCGGATTGGAGCTTCTCTAATCGATCGTAAATTTTGGTAATTGTCCGATGACTGTCATAATCCTGAACAAATTGAAAGTTTAGTATCTCATGACTTGGATCGATCTGCTCGCTCGTAACTTTAGTTGGTGGAAAGCAGACGGTGGTACACATATCTTGCATCACGTTATCAATTTTTATTAATATTTGCAGAATTGTCGAGTCGCAAAAGCGCGAACTACGAACTTTATTAAACAACTTTCCTGTTTGTATGTCTAAAGCGTCCGGTAATGCCTGTAGATGCCACTACAAAAATAAAATCACGTAAATGTATCTCTATGCATGATCTTTTCTCAAATACAATAAAAACTTTATTTTCTAAACTACAGTATATAAGTTCTTATGAATAAATTACTTTGAATAAGCGTTATTATTAAATTATATTATAAAATTAAATTATTTTGTCTCTTTTACTTTCTCAATTTCAAATTTTCTTATATCAATTATATCATGAATTCTTTACATTTTTGGATGCAATTCATAAGTATGTAAAAAATTTTCTTTAATTTATGATAAAAGTTATTACAACTGATATACAATTTATAAGGGCAAACATTCTGGAAAAATAGTTGAAAAATTTGCTTACAATGTAAAATTTTTCTGATGGACATTCAATCTCTTTCGCATTGTTCCATAACTGCAACAAACGCTCTCGCGGCTGTAAATCTTGCCTCTTACAACGCTCATTATAGGACTCGGAATGCAATTTTTTATTTATAAATTGATTGTTCCTCTCAATTATCTCCCGGCCGACTATATCGTTCGCGGGATCTATTTTACGTAATCTGCAGTCTTCGAGATACTTAGTACTGATTTGTCGTTTAAAAATTGGTATTATAAAGGAAAGATTCTTAGAAAAATTCTCTCTTGTGTGAAACGTTCTTATGTTATCCGTTATGACTTGGCATTGATGAAATTTGAAGAAGCTGCTACACTGTTCGATTTTGCTTAAAAAACTGTCTGGAATATCCCACGGGCTAAACATCGCGTTCGCAGGCGCCTCGTTACCGTAATAATGCCTGAGTACAGGCAAATACGGTGCAATGTAATCTCTGCCCTTGAAATTTATACAGGCGACATATATTTCCGAGTTTCCTCCTTTGCTGCTCGCTGGTTTCGTTACGACAATCTGATGGAAGGTGCAGGATAACAGATACATAAGACACACAGATTGATACTCAAACAGAGTGAAGAGCTTTAGTAGAAAGCTACCGCCCTTTTGCAAAAGATGCATACAGGCCACTGTCTCGCACAAGTG
Source organism: Tetramorium alpestre (assembly GCA_021460005.1). Classification (NCBI taxonomy): domain Eukaryota; kingdom Metazoa; phylum Arthropoda; class Insecta; order Hymenoptera; family Formicidae; genus Tetramorium; species Tetramorium alpestre. Next base: position 766,239 of record JAJVSH010000079.1, on the reverse strand, counting down.
CAACTGAGCGACCGCGCTCTCCTGCTCTCCTGGAACGTTCGTGCAGTCTATACTGCCATCCGCGGTAACCAACAGAATTCGTCCTCCGCCGTCGAGAGACTCAGATCTCTTCACCAGAGCGTCCAAGTTTCTCAGGTCCATGATATTACCTGTACTGTCGTCGCCAAAGCACCAATGCTTTAGAGTATACCTGATGAATCTATCATCCGCCACCATACTGTCGTATGAATTTCCTTCACAGTAGGGATTCAACGTGGTGGCAAGCCAATCCCACTGTACATCAGGAATGTTCGACTTCAACCAGTGATTCAGGGCGGCCACAAACGCGCCCGGCGCTTCGCAAAGGTGCACGGAACTGAATTTCTTACTGTCCTCGCGGCAAATTTCGTTCCATGGCACCACAGGAAATTTACTAACGATCTCGTAGAACTTGCACCATGCTTGAGTTACAAGTTCCGCCTGTATGTTTTCCTTTACCGTGCGCACGATGTCGCCCGCGCCGTTCATCCAGTTCGTGTGTTGCTGCCATTTGCTGAGATTAAAGTTATTCAGACGACTCTTCACTTCGTTCAGATCTCTCTTCGTTTTCTGCAGTTGGTCCAATTGCCACGGTGACGCGGTGAACATAGACTCTGGCTCGGGTAATGCGTATGTCTGCGTGCTCTGTTGCACATCTGAGATCGCAAAATGTCTTTCAAATATCATGCTAGTCGATAGATTAATACTCTCGTCGTACTTATCTTCCATTGTCTTTGGCTACGTTGAACAAAAATGATCATTTCCTGTTTCCATTGTTGGGTAAACTAAATTAATTCAAAACACTTCTGTGCGATTGCAAATTATCTTTGCAGTCAGTTCCTACAATTCGTCCAGTAGTCTTCCAGCTAGTTATTATTCCTTGTCTTTGTCTTACGCCTGAAAGTTACGATTGTCCCGCGTCAAGCGATGTAACATATATTTTGTTACACATATTTTACTACACAAAAAGCATGTTTTTGTTGAAATATTTTATAGTGTGAAGTTTATGAATAGCCTTTACACACAGATATATATATAAAATCTGTACAATACAATTGTGCAGTAATAAAATAAGAAATAAAAGCTCCATAAACCTGTGATAAAAATAAATTTGTAACATAATAATAAGTATTATGTTAAATTATAATAATAGAATTAACATAACAAGATCACAAATAATAGGATATGCATTAGTAAAAGCATTTCGATAAGCTAATGTGTTTAGGGCAGGTTTTTTCAACTTGTTGGTAAGCTAAGTAATAGTTATCATATGTCTTTGTTTTATCTTCAAATTAGACAAGTTCAGATGTATGGTTTAAGTATTAGTTAGATTACCAACAAGTTGGAAAAACCGGCCCTCAATAGAATATAGTTCAGAGAAAGTATAGCTAACAATAAGACCAACGCTAATGTTTCGTCTTATTTGTCTTAACTACACTTTTTATCTTTCAATTCTTAAAATAGAAAAGAATGTTTAAACTCGTTTTATCTACATTTTCTACTTGTCAGTTTTGTCCTCTCTATTTTTCTGTCTGCTCTGTCTATTTGAAAATTGAAAAATACATATCTCGAATGTAAGAACACAGAATGGGCCTCAATGATTGAAAACAATAAATAATACATGCGTACGAAATGGGTCGATAAAGATTAGATATTAGATTCGACAAAGTTTCCCGTTGAAATTTACGAAGAAACCTGCTGCTAAAATGTACGTGGGCATTTTTTTTTTTTGTTAGTTCCGCAAAGCGCGAGCCGGCATTCTGCGAGAATAACAATAAAGAAAAAAAAATCATAACTTACCCTCTCAGTATTACATTCGATTCGGCTGAACACCGTCTTTTTTTTTCAACTGCCAGGTAAACGCTACAATCGACTGGCATTTGCATTTATTCACTACCGTCACAAGTTCATCGCGTACGCTGCGATTCTGACGTAACCTCAGCGATGTTTTGGGAAGATAACGGGACGAACGATGGACGCTAGAAGTTTGTTCTTTTTCGCTACACGGAAAGATAACCTCTGAAGGTTGCACGACAATTTTCCGAAAAATGACGGCGATACTGTTGGTACCAAACGGAAATTCCTAGGTAGTTCAAATTAAGTTTCTGTAGGTTAGTTACACTGAGTAAGTAGTAACACATGTGGTTAGCCGAAACCTTTTTGACGTATTTTGACATGTGCGTGTTTTGACATAAGCGTATGCAGATTTGATGCTATAGAACAATAGAACATTAAAATAAGAATAAAATTTATTATAATATATTTAAAGATTTATTTTTTCCCGACAAATTTACTTGCGTTTTTGCGTTGAATTTTTGAAGTAAGGTGATAAAAGGACCGAAAAAAGATGCCTGAATAGCTAAGTTGAATTTTAAGAATAAAGAAACAAACGGAAAAGAAAAAGATAATTGAATAGATCAAGGATCAATAGGGTTGTTGTTCTGTTAATACCTGAAGGCCGCCGTTATTGCTGGCGTTATTATTGCCACAAAATATTATTGTCATAATACCTGAAGGCCGGCAATAACGGCGACCTTCAGGTATTATCAGAACAACAACCCTATTGATCCTTGATCTATTCAATTATCTTTTTCCTTTCCGTTTGTCTCTTTATTCTTAAAATTCAACTTAGCTATTCAGGTATCTTTTTTCGGTCCTTTTGTCACTTTACTTCAAAAATTCAACCTTTTGAACATTTTATTTTATATTAAGTAATTTAATTAAGCCAGTGCCAGCCAGGGGTGCGTTCCAAAATTCAACCTTGGTTATTATAATCTATAATGTGCGTGATATAAACTATCGCATTATGGTAACCAAGGTTGAATTTTGGAACGCACCCCTGTTCAGCTGAAAAAAACAGACCTTATATTAATTAATATTCTATTGTGTTCTATTTTTGTTTAATATTTTAATATTTGTTTAATATTTTAATATATGAATTAGACATTTAATTAAGAATGTACGTCAAATTAACAGATAATTGTGAATTGTAATACAAATATTTCGATTTGATGTTTTCAAGTCAAAGATGTAATATGTTAGTATTACAAACATCTTTTTTCTTTTTATAAGTTTTAACATTGATACTTGCATGTGATTCAGGAGATATTTTTTTACTGCAAGGAATCTGGAATATTATTCGATATATCGAGATCTGTTGGATTATATTCGAGATTTTATCATCTCAAAACTCAATTCTCAAATCGATCTCATCTTTTATAAATCATAAATTATGATCGCAGTACAGGAAACAGGTTTTACATCTCAAAATTTTACGGTTTCGGGATAAATTAATTTACGGCCTTTATAAATCAGGCTTAATGAAGGCTTCATAATTGCTGCCAGAAGTGAAAAAGTTAACGTGACGTGAACTATAGATTTTGAAACACAGTCATAAAAAGCAGGACTAAAAATATCAATTTTAATTATCGATTAATTACATTTTTAATCACCCATCTAAATGAAAGCGCTTCTCAATTGGAGTTATGATTCTCATATGATATCTCATCGTACGTTGGTAATGCAGAAACACATTTTTGTCGATGTAGCAATGATTCACCGATGACAGTCGTCACGAGAACTTGATTGAAGAAAAATACGACATTGACGGGAAGAGATGAATCACGACGAGTCACGAGACTACTAGAGGATCTGAGCACGCTTTCTCTCGGAGCGAGCAGCTTGGAATCGACATTGAACGGCAAAAGCGATTGAATGACAGAGTCATAAGCATTCTTGAGTCCGGCATTTTTCATCTCGAACGTCTCCGATCAATCTTGCCCGAATCGTCAACTGCATCATGCGCAAAACGTCGCGCGGCTCAATATCTCGCGACGGCCGCGAATCTGAATCCCAAGTCGCGTTACGTTCGACGTTTGCTCTCACGGCGAACGCGAAACGCATGACACCGGGGCGAATCGTGCTCGCTCGTCTAGAATGAATGTTGTCAGGTACACATAACGACTTTCGTATATCGGTATTTTCCATATGTAAACGTGTGGCGCGGTAGCCGCGGTGAAGACCGGACTTTTACCCAATCTTTCTTTCACCAGCGTATGATTGTAAGGAGCATTATCGGCGCGATGAAGATATCCAAGTCCACCGTCGTCTTCTTGGTCTTGATACTGTTATTCTCCATCCTGACGGCGAATATAGTTGATTTCATTAGTGTCGACCCTCATTTTCCGGACGAGACCCTGGGTGACAATAACAGGGAGGCGCAGTCCGGACCGAAATATTATAACATAGAAAATTCGTACAATCACTTGATATGGTTCCTACAGGTTTGTCCACACCTGCATCTGACGATGCGACGCGAGTTACAGCGGTATATTTCATGTGGAGATTTATCACGATAGCTTTTTATTACTTTAGATAACCGACATACATATAAGTATCTTTAGAGATCCGTCTAGGATATTGGCATTCAAGGAATTCTGCAATGTGACAGTAAATTCCATTCAGCCTAAAGTTGTTCTTGCTTCAGGTAATTTATATTTTATAGAAGCAGAAAAAAAGATGTGGTATACTGCATATTTTTGTTGAAAATTAGATTAATGAAATGTTTCACGCTTAATAGGAGATTTGACTGATTCTATAGTTAAAAATGGATTTGGTTCGAAGCAACAGCCACAAGAATGGGAATATTATAGATACGTAATAGATCAGACTAATGTCAGCAAGAAAGTTTTGTGGTTGGATGTCAGGGGGAATCATGGTGAGGAGCATGCATTCTAATTGCATACATGTAAATTTGTACAGTTGCATATGAAAATTATATATTGAAAACCTTGTAACATATATTTTCAGATAATTTTGATATCATCAATTTGAATTCCAAAAATAACTATTACTCACGTTACTCTATTCAAGGATCGAAACATCTCAGATCTTATATGTACAATATTAATACTGGTCTTGAAACAATCTCCTTTATTGCAATTGACGCCTGCTTGAAACCAGGTCCCAAGAGACCATTTAATTTTATTGGTATTTTAGACCAAGATGAGATTAATAGGATACAACAGTTAGTTAATTTGTCGAAAGAAAGCAACGCTGCTCATGCAATTGTGTTCGGTCACTATCCTACGTCGAGCATAATATCGCAGTCTGATACAAATATCAGAAATATTTTAGGTAACAAAATATTACATATTTCTCTTATAAAAACTTAATTTGTGTTAGATAATTTTTAATAATTATGCAATACTATTAAATCTATTCTATATTATAAAAGGTAGTCACAGAGAAAGTATGGTGTATCTGTGTGGCCACTATCATACGCTTGGCAATATGGTACCCAACATGTACACGTTACAAAAGACGGGCTTCCTTGAGCTAGAATTGGCAGATTGGAAAGACAATAGAATGTAAGACAGATATCGCATGTCCGAGAATGACAGTTGTTTGTGCATAATTTAATTCATTGATTTTGTATTCTATAACGTATTATTAGTACTTAAGCATCAATTATTGAAAGAATTCTTTACTCAGACGATGAATTCTTGTGAATAAAAAAAGTACATGTTATTTCTCATAACAATTGGTAAAATTGACGTTTTTCAAAGTATTTCTAGTTCCGAAATACTTTGTTATTGGTCATATATTCTTTTATTCTATCAGAGCACATTAATTTTTAAAATACAAATATATAATATTCTATAAATATTTATCACAATCTATTTAGTTTACAAATGTTAGACGTCTTTCTAACACTCGTCTCTTATTAGGTATCGCCTTGCGGCAATAGATCATGGCCAATTTTCATTCATTGATATAAAACACAATGATTGGCCTGTAGCATTAATTACCAATCCAAAAAACGTGCTGTTTATGATGCCACAAAAAGAAAATTTAGAATCTGTTATCAAATCCACACATATTAGGTAAAGATATTTCTATTGATAATCATAATTTTTATTTGTGAAATTATTAGATTTATGAAATTCAATTTTCAAACTGTTTATTGTAGAGTACTGGCATTTTCTACGGTTCCATTGAAAACTGTCGAAATTCAATTGGACAATGATATATGGGAAAAATGTGATCACGTAGACGGACCTCTCTATGTATTGCCATGGAATTCAACAATATATAAAGAGGGTATTCATCAGATAACAGTTTAGTAAATATTTTTCAAAATTACTTATGAAAATTAATTAATGTACTAGTTTAAAACATACATACGCACACATGCTGTTTCTACAAATAAAATTTATATTTTATATTTTAGGTGCGTGTAGTTGATAATAAAGACAGAAGAAAAATTGTCTCGCATTCTTTTTCTCTGGATGGATCGTGGTTATCCACTTCTATTTTTCCCAAATTACTGCTAATGGTTAACATAGTTTACATTGTAAGTTAAAATACTAATCATTATACTAATTAAATTTTTGTATTGTGATATATGAAATAATTTAATGTTATTGTATTCCTTATAGTTTCAATTCTTATTCCTCGTTACATTGGCATTGTCAATCATCCCACTATGTTTTCTTCGACTCGTTCATATGCGTTATAAGAGTAAGTATAAGCAAATTTATTATTCATATCCTACTTTATATTGTATAATATTTATTTCTGTTCGTAATTCAGATAAACGAATAGAATTACCGCGACGACGCATCAGGTTCTTCCATCTGTGGCTGAGGAAATTATGGATACTTTCTACCATTGATAAAGTGTCGTTTGGATTAGTATTATATACGTTATATTTTGCAGTTGGTAAGTATATCGAGTAAACAAATAAGTATATCGAGTAAACTTTTGAAATTAATTTGACGAATCAATTTAAGGTCCATGGACCGCGGGAGAGATAATTGAGGATCACATAGGTGTGATTTTTGTATGGGGAACATTTATCAGAGACATGTATTTACCTGGCGGCTTAACTTATGCTTACGGATTTCTTCAATTAATATGTTTTCATGTACCCCTTACACTAATTTTAGCACATCACGCTGATCGTAGGTCCGTGATATTGCAGTAATAACATTGTTAAGCCAACAAATGAATTTTAAACATAATTGCCTGTATTTCAGATTACAAGATGCTGAATGTCCCTCGCGAGTCTCGTCAAAATTCTGTATAGTTTGTCGGTTTGTACCAATTTTGGTAGTAATCCTGTTGCAACTCGTTCTGGGTTACTTTTTATATTTGGAGTATGGTACAACAGCAATACTATTATGTCCGTTACGAACGGGAAGTGTTTTCGTAGCAGCAGCATTATTCTATTATATTGCTACCATGCCGGTCTCATGCTTAAGGTTTGTATTAATACTTACATTATGATATATCCAACACATATCTAACAATTGTCTATTTTTTAAGGTCTGCTGCATCTGTATGGTGCTTTAATGGAGCCATTGATAATAACAATGCGATTCAATAAAGAACGATAACAAAATAATTAGAAATGTTGATAAGTTAATGTTTCATTTAGACAGAGTTAATATTTACTGATAGATTTACAAAAAGAAATTTTAAATTTTAAAGAAAAACGATTGGTATATTAAAAAAATAATTATATTTTTCTACGCCATATTTTAACAGAGATTCTTGTAAATATTGTTTGTATTTTATTGTATTTATTTATTCAATAAGTACTTAATTCTACTCAATTATTTTGTAATGTAAATTCATATGATTATTGATAAAGTCATATTTAAAAGCTAATTTATTACCTTTAAGTTTTGACGCGTATGATATCATGTGATAATTGTTATTTATAAGGTTTAATAATTATTTTCTGCTTCCATATTGTATTCAAATTTGTGAGTTCCGTAAACAAAATGCTTTTATATTCTTTTTACAAAGAGAATATCAGATTAAATAGTTACAAAGATAAAGAGAATATGTATTGTAAATGTTACTATTGTTTTATATTTCATATATCTGTGTGCTTTACCTCGTTACTGTGAAGTTATTGTATTAGAGACATATACAGAATGTTAAGAAAAGACCGCCCACTAAATGCATAGCGTTCTTTATGAAAAATTGAGTCGAAAAGTCCTGAACCATTTTTTTTATTACGCTAAAGTAGTAATTATTTTGTAAAGATAATCCAATCGTTTTTTAGCCGGGAGAACATTAGTGAATCACGCGCCTGGTAGTGTATGTATGTACGTGAGCGATTTGTTGCTAAATTCGCCAAATATACTATTAAACGCGGCTCACTGACGCGACTCCCAGCTAAAGAACAACGCCGATTGAATTGTCTTTACAAAATAATTATTGCTTTATTAAAAATGATTCAGGACTTTTCGACTCGATTTTCCATAAGGAATAACGCTATGTATTCAGTGGACGATTTTTTTCTTAACACCCTGTATATTGAATGACAGAATTGTGATATTTTTCAATCTAATCGACAGAGCTTTAGAAGACAGAGCTATATATTGTAATTTTAGCGCTCTCGTCTTGGATTTTTAACTGAATCTTCTAATCACTTCCTTGTAATATATATTTTTCTACTTCTCCATATTTAAGATCCATACTGTACTCTTTTCACAATGATACTTTATAGTTATATTTGAAAACAATTTCAGCAGATTTACCTGTTTTTACTATAGCACGTTACAAAAATGACAGATATAATAGATGTAGAGTTTAATACTGTTTTCCATTTGAAACGTATTTTGTATGACGTATATTGGCTTATACGTATGAGATACGCTAATCACTGGCAACCGTGATTGGACTTGGAGTATTTGTGCCACACTGGAGTATTTCTAACTTTTAAAGTCATCTTCGATGTGTGCTAAAAGAAATCAATGAAAGTAACATTGTTCAATTAAGGTGTGATTACGTGTTAGCAAATACGATTAAACGTAGTAACATATGGATCATACTCGATTTGTAAATATACCAATGACAAAAATCTATAAGAAATGTATGTGAAAATATTGCGTAATAAATGTAATAATTGTATAATTAAGAATGAAGATATTTTTTTTCTTTGTTACTAACAGTTTTCACAAAGATTAAATAAAATTTAAGACTCAGGATGTACATGATTAAGTAACACTATTAGCAACACATTACAAATCAACAGTTGATATGACAGTCTAGTACATCCTGTATTAGTCTCTTAGGAGCAAAAATCCTGCAAAGCCTGCAGTTTGATCATATTGATATTTAACTTTTTGAATAAGAAGCTTTAAAATACAAAAGAATCAAAAACAAGTTTTTTCCCACATTAACTTATATTATATTTATAGCCATCTGTCCTAAAGAGGATACACACACGCACATATTTATATCTATTTGTAATTGTACTTTGTCATAAAATTATACACATGGAAAATAAACAAATTCAGAAGGCAGCAAATACAAGACAGCGACTACACTAAGCAGACATTTTGTACAACGATTCTTTATTTACAAAGATTTTTACAACCGGAATGTCTTATATACATTAACTCAAGCTCTATTAAGCAAATAAACTTTGTTTTAAATAACATCATGTATAAAAAATAATGAGAGTTTACATAATTGTATCACTTAATATTGAAAGAACGTAATACGTTAATCAATTTTGACTCTATTATTTCCATATAAAATGATAAAAATTTAATTTTAAAATGATAAAAATTTAATTATTGAACTGTTATATATATCGTTCTTTATGAAAGAAAGTTTGATCATTGATCTAAATAAAAAAAGAATACATTATTCAAAGTAATAAATTATTAAATAATTTTTTCGGTTAGTTTTTTGGAAAATCTATTATGAAATTATACAGTATTTTATTACTGAGTAAATAAATTTTTTCTCTGATTTATCGTTATAGAAATTCTTCCAAATCTCGTAAAATAATATTTAATCGCTGTTATTCTCATCGGAATCCTCTACCAGGATAGTGTCGTGACCAGGTAACATTCGGGGATCAAAGGTATTTTGAAAGCATTTCTGGAACACTAGTCTTGCTCTCTTAGTCACTTGACGTTGCGGCGGCGACTGTGGTACGCTCTCTTCTAGATCATTGCAGTCTACTGCAACTTCTTCATCCATCTGGTGATCCTCTTCGTCATTCGATTTCCTCTTTGCGATGCTAGAAAATACTGAGTTTACTAACTTTCGTTGGTCTGAAATCTTTTTATCAGTCGCCGAAGATATGTTAGCAGGAGTGACAGAACGATGATTTTGTTCCGGTATATGTAAATTTCTTTCTCGAACAACATTTATAGAATTATTCGTGGAAACGATATCCGTAGAAATATTTCCGTTTTGATTGAGCGTTTTGTCCGATTGATTTCTCTTTTCTGCTGGTCTATTCTTGAAAATATCATTAACTTCAGGTTGGACGGATTTCTTCATTCGACTGAAGGATTTATTAACACGTTTCGATGTACTCCTCGAAGTAGCATTCTTTCTTCGAACAGACTGCATTTGCCTGCTAACAACCGACGAATCTGACTGGGTATCACTATCTGGGCTTAGAGTTGATAACAGCAAGTTTGCCTCAAAGGCTTGACTCTTCAGCGTAAACAATATTGGTCTGAAAAATGTTACATATGAGAAATTAAAAATGATTGAAATAGAAGTATGCTAATATTTTATATTACTAGTATAAAAATATTTTAATCTATAACTGAGTAAATACTCAGGTTATTTAATATTAAATAAAAGAACTTGATTAATTTGATGCATACCTTCCTGCTGTTCCAAAACTTGCAGTAATTGGAACGCCTACGCTCTCGCTGAAAGTGAGAAAAGCTCTGACCTCTTTCAAACAAAATGTAACGCTCGTCTCGTTGCCAATTGTATAACGATCAAATTCTCCGATACCAAGAGCCAGCTGGGTACGTGTAGTATTTACCATGACTGTAATGTATGACTATAGTATTAATTTACATTAATTGACAATATATTATTACATTATTTTGCGGTTCATATGCACTAGAAACAATGATGATACATCAGGAATGATACACTTGATTTACCTGATGCGTCGTCTACATAGTTCCTGAACAACAGCTTCTGTGGCGTTATTTCGAGCGTTATTTCGATTAAATTTTGTAGAAAATTTTGCAAAGCATCCATTAATGTTCGAGCCCGCGACATCAATTCGTTGGTCATACCAGCCTTAGTATATGATGCCTATTTAATTCACAGTTTCATTACATGATCTTTCATAATCAATAGTTTAGATGAAAATTTAATCCTCGGATGTGTTTTCTTTTTTTATAATACTGAAAAGTTTTATTTATCAAATTTTCATAAAATTTGGAGCTGTTATAATTGATAGAATTAATCAGACTTCATCAAAATGTTAAGTGGCTCTTTAAATCATATCCGAGAATCAAGCGAATCAAGTGAAAAAAAAAAAAGTTTTCTGTGTACTTGCAACTTTTCAGAATCCAAAATGGGCGTCAAATGGGACTTGGTAATACCGTTTTTGTATTTTAAGATAAACACTAAATTACAGGCATCTACCTCCAAGTGAATGTGACAAGTTTCTACTTGCTTGTCCAACATGTGTGCAGATTTGAAGACTGTCATTGCGCTCTGTAAAATCATAGATTTAAATGTCATGCATGTAAATGTGGCTGAAACACTGCAAATATTACCCTCATTGAAATCTTGCTCTTCTGTGCCTCCTCTTCCTCGAGATCTCCAAGAGTGTAATAGGAGAAGAAATTTTTGTGGAACGTGAAATCAGAATATGCTGATTTTGCCATATTGACTGTGCGAAAAGAAATGGATTCCTCTTGCGGATTCACGTACATCTCGTCTCCAATCTTTGCCAACATGTGTATTGCCTTTGCCAAGACTGTATCAATCAGAAAACGCTAATTAGCAAATTGTTGTAGAAAAGTTTCATGAAATTATTAATCTAAAGTTCTTGTAACGCATGTTACACAAACTGTAAAAATTTAACATGTGTTACAAGAAAAGTTTAGATTAACTATTTCACTGTATTTGACACCTATAGTAGTAATTTAATTTAATTAGACATTTAATGCATATTTTTTGTAAATAATAAAATATACAAAGTAAAATAAAACAAATAAGTGTAAAGAAATAGATTAGTCATGTAGCAGAGAATGTTAAGCTAAATAGATGACTTTTGTTTGGGCTGTAAAACATCAATTCTGATTTATTTACATAACATCAATTAAGAACGTTTAACATACTTTTGACATTTCCGCCGGGTACAACGCATTTCATGTTGAATACTTTTTATTCTACGCGCAAGCAATATTCTGAAAAATATAAATGACTCTCGATTTAATAAATTCTCTCGAAATAACGCACTGCTCATTCGAACTTTCACGCGCGGCCATAAATAATAATAATTTTAAAGCCATACAGAATGGAAAACGAAGTCGAATAGGTTATGTCATGGACGAGATAATATCAGAGATCCCCAACTGTAAGTAAAATTTGCGTTCTCGTATAAGCTGCAAAATATTTGCGGCTATCAAGGTGCAGCCCAATGGAGCTAAAATATATGTATGTATGTACTACATACAACGTACAACATTGAACGTATGTATGTACATACATACAACCAGAGAGAAGAATTAGGTTTAAAAATTTTATTGCATTTTTTAATTGCATTGAATTGCAGTGAATTTTGCAAAATTCCATATCTAAAAATTAATACTATCAATAGATTTCTTTTATTATTCTACATCTAAAAGTATTAAGGTAAAATTATCCAAAAGTAAATACTTTATGAGATATTTCATATTTTATATTAAAAAAATGTCGTGACAAAATTTAAATTAACTCGAGAAGTACTTGACAAAAACATACTTTGTTATAGCGTTTTGAAAAGCTTTCGAGATAAGCTATAAGAATATGTAATAAAAAGTATAAAGTTCCGTTTAAAGAATCAAAGGTGANCTTCACATGACCTTTAAATAATTATCCAAGGTCAAACCAATGGTACTACCTTATGTCCCTTTTGAAGTAAAACAACTTTTGTAGGAAACATTTCTCTGTAAAAGGCATAGGAAAAGAGATATTTGAGAATGTCCGGTTTTCGATATCACCGTAGCGCGCGCTCGCTATGTAGTGCGAGGCGCCGCCGCTAGGCGGCGCACGGCCGCAGCGCTAACTCGAAAGTAAAAAAAGACACGGTTGGTTTATAAGGAGTGTTCGCGGCGCGCCCCAGCATTATGCGGTAGGACGCTGCGCCGCACGGTTCAGGTAAGGGGAACATCTCTCGGTGAGGACTCGATGGTCGGTAAGCGCTCGACACTGCTCGGAAATCAGGACGACTGCTACGCGGGAACTGCCGACTGCCGCCGAACGCGACGCGCGTCGCGGACAGGTGAGACACCCGCCGTTCGCCGCGGCCCGCGGCGCTGCCGCCATTTGCACGACGAGGCTCGAGCGGACAGGTAAGCGATAGGTAAGCGTAGCGCGCTCCGACGCGTATTGCGTCGCCATTATGGCTCCTGCATACAGGACGCGGGTGCCGTCCCATTCGCATTTGTCGGCTATTTGCCAAGTATTGCAAATGCGAGATAGATCAAGGATCATCCCCCCTCGTGGCGTGCCACCTTGTCGTGGTGAGGGGGCTCACCGTCGCTCCTAGGAGCTTCAGGTGCTAAGAGCACGCCCGGAACGGGCCGAGACGGAGGACGCGGGAGTCGGGACTCCGTGCCTAGCACGGCGAGACCGACGGCGCGAGACTC
>JAJVSH010000079.1:734385-751398 GCA_021460005.1 Tetramorium alpestre | reverse complement strand
AGTCGGGACTCCGTGCATAGCACGGCGAGACCGACGGCACGAGACTCCAGGACTGCCCGCCCGGAAAAAGGTCGTGAGACCGGAGGACGCGGGAGTCGGGACTCCGTACCTAGGACGGCGAGACCGACGGCACGAGACTCCGGGACTCGGCTCCCCCCTCGTGGCGTGCCACCTTGTCGTGGTGAGGGGGCTCACCCGTCGCCCCTAGGAGCTTCGGGTGCCAAGAGCACGCCGTACCTTCTCTCTCTCGAGAAGTGAGCAGGTACAATTTTTAGTAGATACATCGAGTATGGATCTTTCTGGATTCACGAGTCCCACACTCCCCGCTGGACAGCTAGCCTATGTTAATATACTTTCGACAATATTCGCCTTGAAAAGAAAAAAAAAGAAGAATTTTGATTAAAAATAAATGTGGAGGAATTACAAGATAAATGTTTCGCATTAATATTTTTTTTTTAATAAATCAGAAAATATCTTTAGCATTGAATATTCAAATATTTCGATATGACTTTGATAATCTTTCGCTACTGTCTCCCAACACTTCCGGTGTCATGTTTGACGTTTCTGCCTCCTGTGCATCGTACTACAGAAATTAACAGATATTGATATCGCAAGATTATAAGTATTGAAATATATTAGCTTAAGGATTTAATTACGAAAAACCATGGTGAGTAACGCGACAATACCCATAAATGTTCTAGAAATCGAAAACTAATCGTTTCATTATTCTAACCTTTAAAAAGCAGGGGGTACCTGCTTCAAAGCATTATATATTTATTTTATCGTTTCTGTCACATATTAAATCTTGTATCGTATGATTGGCAGACTTTCTCATGATTCAATATTTTTATTCTTTAATCGCCTTCTACTTACGAATAAGAATTCAGTAGTTTATTTTAGCTTATCTCAATAATTTATGAGTGTTGATTTCTCCTTCTTTTCCTCCCACAAAGTTCTTACTGAAAGAAATTATACATATTTTTCATTTGAAAAAAGTAAATTTAATATAACGCATTCTCAATATAACAACAGACACAAAGCTTTTAAAATTTCTTATTCCAAAGCAGATACTAGATGCGTTTCGTTTCACGCATAGAGCATCATTTATTCTTATTTATCTTTCGGTGAACAAGAGGGTTAAATGATGCATCATGCGCATTATGAATGAAACGGAGCGCACCTACAGAAATCAATTTTTTTGCAGCTTGTGTTGGTATTGGGGGACTTGCATATTCCACACAGATGTAGTAGCCTCCCAAGTAAATTCAAGAAACTGCTGGTACCAGGAAGAATACAGCACATCTTGTGCACTGGTAATCTTTGTACGAAAGAGTCGTACGATTATCTGAAAACGCTAGCTAGTGACGTGCATGTAGTCAGAGGAGATTTTGACGAGGTACATGTTATTCTAATATTTTTATTTAATTATATTAGCATAAAAATAAAGAATATCAAATAATTAAAATAATTAGAGTAAAATTAAGGGTGAAAGATAAGTAAAGTTATCATTATATATGTTGTATTACATTACATTAAATTGCAAAAAATATAATTACAAATATCACTTACACATGCAATTTAAAGCGAACAATTTTATTTGTTTACAGAATCTAAATTATCCGGAACAGAAAGTAGTTACAGTGGGCCAGTTCAGAATAGGACTTTCTCATGGGCATCAGGTAGTGCCATGGGGTGATCCGGAATCTTTAGCTTTGATACAGAGACAATTAGATGTCGATATTCTCATATCCGGGCACACGCATAAATTTGAAGCTTACGAACATGAAAATAAATTTTACATCAATCCTGGATCAGCTACCGGAGCTTACAATCCTCTGGACACGTAAGTCATCTCAAAAAGATATAGTAATGATATAAAAATGAATTCGAAAACATATTTTTCTGAAAAAATATATTTTTTCCAAAAAATTTAATTCTCAAAATTCTATCTTTTTTAGAAATCTAAATGTAATCATATGATGTAATCTTTAATCATTAATTTATCAATTACTTTCTCTGAAAAAAATAAAGAAATATGACAACGATAATTAATTTGATATGGAAAGCCTACATGAAAATTCTATTTTAATTATGTTTTCTTTTTAGGTCAGTTATTCCATCATTCGTATTGATGGACATTCAAAGCTCAACAGTGGTTACTTACGTGTACCAATTGGTCGGAGATGAAGTTAAAGTAGAAAGAATTGAATATAAGAAAAGTTAGAGTCAAAATGGAATTTCCAGAACAGATATCTTATAGATTATATTCAAAATTTAATAAGAATGCGATTATGTGCCGGGTACTTTTAATGTGCCTCGGATTAATTAATTAATTAGCATTTAAGTATGATTATCGAATCGTATATTTGTTGTAAATAAAATATCAATATGTAAAGTAACTCTCAGATTTAAAAATGAATCGACAGACAAATGTCACTTTACAAAAAGTCCTTAATAATTAAGTTTTTATACAAGTTTCTATATGTATAATTCTATAGAATTACTTTATGTAGCTTGGTATATAGTTGTCTTTTATTTCCATAGAAAGACATATCATGAAAGATAGTTGAATGTTTCTTTTTATTTAGAAATGTGACAGAAAAATAAAAATGCATGTAACTTGTTAAACTAGTGATGAGATTTAGATAATATCAATAATTAAAGCAAAAGATTGACTATCGTTTAATTATATTTTTATAACAAAAGAGAACATCATTCCACAATATGACATTCATACCGGCAAACACTCGTAAATATTTATAAATTAAAAATAAACAATTATTCATTCTATTATTTTCTAGATTTTCTCAGAAGAGTAAATCCTTCGCCAGTAAATGCTTTAAACTCATCTGGATCCTTTGTCTGAAACAATAGAAGCGATATTAGTAATATCAATTTTTATTGTGCATAAGTGCGTAATAAAAATAATAATTTGCATTTTCACAACAAAGTTCAGAAGAGAATTCTATTTATAAGTTTATATGCCGCGAAACGGGATGACGCGTGGCTCCATGCTAACGTGAGTGGATTAGAAATGGAAGGGTCTCGAATTCAAATCCCAGTGGCTCCTCACATCTAAAATATATCCCATTTTTCCTACCGATCAGAGATCGATTCCTCTTTTGGAGGAAAACCAGATTTCCATAATCGGTAGGCTGGAAAAGGGGAGGCACAATGGACCTGAGTGCCACAGGTGGGCTGAGAACCATCCCCCTTACTATCATTATTATTATTATTATGCCACGAAACAAAATTCCAACTCGAGTCCTTACCTCCTTATTATTCACTGGCTTTATGCTTCGCAGGAACCTAAGAGTGCCTATTTGATAGTCGTAATCGGGTATTCCCCGGACATAGGTCGGCTTGGTGGCTACAGCCTCCTGCTTGGGCGCGTCTTTGCGCTTTTTGCCGTCCAGCCGGACGCCCTCGCCCTGGAAAGGTACAAAGCCAGTCTGCGCCGGCATCATATCGGCCAGATGCTCTATATCATCCTCCTCCCTCTTCTTCGCTCTTACTGGCTCTTTATAGCCCACCGGTGGCGCAAACTCCACATTCATGTCACATTCAATGATACTAACTGCAGAACCGGGCCTAGTTTCGAGCACGCACATCTCGTAAATCTTTTGATTGTACTTGATCGCGATTACATCGCCAGTTGTTAAACAGGCAAAACTGCGCAGACCATTTTCCAATACGGCCTTCGGATTTGTGATATCTAAAAAGTCCTCCGACTGCGGCTGAAACCGCGAGAACGTCGCGACTGGTAGCGACACACTCTCTACATTCAGAAGCTCACCTTCCTCCAGCAAAAGATTATGCATCATCTATGACAAGATACAGTAATCTATAATTAATTGCCACTCTTGACATATGTATATATGAAACGCAATCCTCACTAACCCAATAAGGCAAATAGACTTTGCCCTCATCGGCGATGAACTCCAGTACACCACAATGAGTAATTCTGTTGGTTTTCTTGTTGGTCAGCTTGAATAGCATGGGGTAAATGATGTTTAGCCTGGTCAGCTGTTCCAGAGCAGATGGTGGCATGATTACTGAAAGAAAACAGACCAAAGCAAAACATCTCCCCTCTGTTTTTATCCAAGTGTTTTTATCGGGCAATACTCACTCTTGCCACCGCGCTCGACGTCCTGGCGATAAGTCCCAGGTAACATCGACACTGAAAAGCACTTGTACTGGGTATTGAAGGGCCGCGGAATCTCCGGGAACATGTTGAACCCGAACTGAAACTGGAAAGTCATCCCGATGAATCGTTAACCTCGATTATTTTTGCGAAATTGAACGAATATTGCAAATTCTTTCGCAATTTCCTTGATAGCCACCGATTACTTCGACTCTCTTACCATGTTTGCGAGTTTGTTGAATCTCTTGGCAATTTCCTTGTTTACGGGACTTTTTTTTATAGCGACAATATAAACTTTCAACGAGACAAGTCACGACTTAGTACGCATACTGCAATATTGCTATATACAGGACATATCTACATACAGCAGACGACGCTGCGCGCAACGCACAACGCGGAGCAACCAATAAGTCTGAAAATATGAAAAAATATTCTGTATAAAAATAAAATTTATATCAAATAGTTTTTCAGACACATTTTTTTCATACTTTAATTTGACATAAATGTATAAAGTATAAAATGTTATCAAATGTTCATTTTTCAATGACCTTACTTCAATCTTTTATGTATATACAGGATGTATATACAACAAATCAATCAATATAAAGAATATAATTGTAAAAAAAGCATATAATCAATCAATCAATATAAAGAATATAATTGTAAAAAAAGCATATAATTGCACATAAAAAAATTATATTTTTCTTAAATGTAATTTAAATTTTAGGATGTAAAAAATAAGAAAACAAGTGAAGAAAATATTAACAACATGATCTTTATATTACACTCTTTAAAGTACAAACTTTATAAGAAACTTGTATTTTCGATAAAAGCTCTTCAGATATCTAATATGGCTATACAGGATATACATACATATATAAATATATGTATATATAATACAGTCGAATTCCTTTATTCTAAATTTTTCTCTATTCTAAATCAATTATTTTTCCTTAAATTAAGTTTTTGTGCTTGTTTTGCTTTTGCACATTGTTTTCTATTTACATTTACTATTACTACGCAATCATATTTTTCTTTTTCTTGTTAGTAATAAATGTTTCCAACAAGAATTGTCTTATCTTTAATTTTCTTTCTAAAAGAATCCTAACAAGCATTCTTCATATCAATTGTTTTTATTGTTACAAATTTCCGATCTTTTCATGAGACAATGATAGAAAATTTTTTCATTTAAGCATATATGAGGAATCGGGAATCCAAACCTGTCGTATAATTATTCTATCATTGAACTTCCAAATAATCATATCAGAACGAGAAAAAATGAAAAAATATTTTTTTGTATAATTTAATATAATTAAAAATTGTAAGAATTTAGAATAGAAAAAATATTTGGTTCCAATGATCTTAGAATAAACATTGACTGTAATATTTAAATGCTAAATAAAAAATGGATTATATTATAAAAACCAAGCGCTTTCTATTGGAATATAATGTACACAACTATGACAAACATTCGACATTCAAATATTTCCAATTCATATTGCTCACTCGTATATATGCATTATATAATATACAATAATTTTATCTCCATACAGCACAGATATATACAGATAATACAAAAAATATTTCTTTTGAAAAAAAATATTTAAAAATTTATATATATCTATTATTAATATTAAACTATTATCAAAAATATTATAAAAGTAAATATAAAATTTTTCATTAAATTCTAATCTATGATATATATTACATATATAAATCACATTGTATAATTATTTCTTATTATATAAGATATTTACATAAGATGTAACAACAGTTTTTTGCGGTTATTTAGAAACAAGTTGATATATGCAATATATATGGTTTAATAAATCATGAAAATTGGAGAACTTTTAGGAATATCCACTTCATATCCGTGCTATGTGGTTTCTTATATATTTTTCTATGATCTTGATTGAATGTTACTTTCAATTGTTCAATTCGATAGTGGGCGCTATACATTATCATTAAATATCATTGGATAAGGCGGTTTCAGGTGAATGACAGTATATTGCCAATTATGTAGAAGAAGTTACTTGGTAACTTCGTGCATTGCATGGGCCAGGTATTCTACATTCTTCGACGTCACGCCGGCCATAGAGATACGGCCATCCTTGGTTAAGTAAATGCTGAAGTCCTTTGTAAGTCTTTCCACCTGTTAGAAAATCAACAATTAAAAGGATAATTAATCACAATAACAATTATTTTTGGTTTTTTGTTTAAATGAAAAATTATTATTTAAGTGTCAATATACGAAACAAGAATCACCTCGTTTGGCTTTAGACCAGTGTAACAAAACATTCCGATCTGATCTGTGATGTGAGACCAATCACGAGTGCTGCCGTTCTTCTTTAGATTGTCGCGCAACTTTGTACGAACTGAAATAATGCGATCGGCCATACCCTTCACATCGCGTAACCACTCCTTTCGCAGTTCAGGATCGCTTAGAATTTCATGAACTATACGAGCTCCGTAAATTGGTGGATTTGAGTACATCGGTCTAACCAGAATCTTCAATTGTGACAGAGTGCGTGCAGCCTCGTCTTTACTAGATGTCACTAGACTGAATGCTCCAATACGTTCACCTAAAAAAAAAAGAAATATATATATATTTTTTCATTTAAATATACATATATTTTTTTATATATAATTATACACATGCATAGTATTTTTACTTGTACGCACCATAAAGACCCATATTCTTAGCATAGGATTGAGCTAGGGCAATTTTGTGGCCTTCCTTAATGAATAATCTGACTGCATAAGCATCTCTTGTAAGATCCCCTACAAAAAATGAATGAATATAGTAATAAAAAAATATTAAATTACGCAAATATTAAAATTGTAAGACTTTTAGACTGTAAGGCTAATATTAACAATTATTATAATTAATAAACATTAATATGAAATAATACATTTAAAAAATACCTGAGGCAAAACCCTGATATGCCATATCAAAGAATGGAAACAGGTTTTTCTTCTTAATCAGAGTGGACAATTCTCCCCATTGCTCCGGTTTGGGATCAACACCGGTGGGATTGTGAGCACATGCATGTAGAAGGATAATCGATTTCTCGGGAATATTCTATTCACAGATAACATTGTTAATACGATAAAATAATATTAATTTCTTAACAATTGCAACGTTAATCGATGTAATGCTGCTGTATTAATTTTATGAGCATTATGTCTCGTAAATTTTTATGCCCAATGATTTATATCTGTCAAAAATCACCTTATTAATATTTAGAAAACATACTTTTGCATTAGTACGTATTAGTTATAATTTTAAACAATGCGATACAAAATTCTGAGATTAGTATTTATCTGCAGGATATTTTTTGCCAATGCATGCATTAATATTTAAAGAGTTAAGAGTTATCACTTGTTAAAAATTTTATACTAACAGATATATCTTCCATTAATCCTTTAAAATCTAAACCACATGTTTTTGGATCATAATAGCGATAGGACTTGACTGTAAGTCCGGCAAGTTTAAATAGAGGAATATGATTCCCCCATGTTGGAGTTGGCAAATAAATATCCTTCTTGCCAGGGAAATGATGAGACAGAAATTGTGCTCCAACAAACAAAGAACCGGTACCAGAGATTCCTTGGACTGTTGCATTCTGAAAAGAAAAACTATCGTTAAGAAAAAGCTTCACATATTATTTTTATCATGATACTTACCAATCCATTCGCGACAACTTCATTTCCATCTCCAAGAGCTAGATTAATACTATGCTGGCAAAACTCGAGATTGCCAGCGATTGTGGAGTATTCATGGTCCATTTCTTTGATTCGTATTTTTTCTTCTGCCTGTCACAAATAATCCAAAATACATTTTTTATTATATTTAATAACAAATTAAATTTTATGTTTATTACATAATAATCTTTTATTACATCTATATACTACATTTATTACATCTATGTAATATTGATTCTTCTCTTCTAAAACTGATATATTATTTATTTACCTTACGAACACTCGGAAGAACATATGGTTTGCCATTATCATCTCTATAAGCGCCAGCACCCAAATTGATTTTTTTTGAATTTTGATCTCTCTTGTAGGCCTCAGTGACTCCCAGAATGGCATCTGGTGGTCCCATTTCAACATGAGACCACCATGAACTATAAAAAATATTTTTTTAATAAATTGCAGTTATCTTTGATTTCNTATCAGAAAGATAAAATGTTATCTTCCAAAAGGGGATTTCTAATAAATAACAGGTGCGACTCTTTAAGCAAAAAATAAATTTATTAGTTACAATAAAATTTCTACAGCAATGGAATTATAAAAACTTGAATTTATCAAAGCTAATTAATTTTCAATTAAAAAATATAAATGCATTTTTCCTCTGAATTAATTTTTTTCTTTCATTCTTTAATTTATCTATGTAAGATAAAACAGATGTATGTTGAGAATTTGGCAATTTATTAAATACCAATTAAATTCAATTATCATATCTTCTCTGCCGGGATTCTCAACACCCTTTTCTAGTTTCATGACTGTACATTTTGGTGGTGCGATTAAATTATTAATTATCAAGATGTCGATGGAGATAACGATGACAATCGTGTTTCCGTTGAGAAGAGCAGAGTACAGCAGCCGGCCCGGGCGATTTCACGAAGGTCGAAAGGTCATTCGAATAAATCGAACGTCGAAGTCTCGTTGTCTCACCTAGAGGCTCTCGTGGCCATCGAGAAGAGATTGCAGGTGTTCTTTAGGAGATTTCCGCTTGTCACGAGCAGCCTTGTGGTGTTTGCCATTTGGAGTATAATCCTTCGTGATTCTCTCACTGCCTGAGCGTGGAGAACTGGGGGGCCTGAATCTCGAATGAAATCGGACTCGATCGGACCGGTGCGAACGCGGACTCACGACTGGCTGGAATCGGAAATGGTCCTAGCCTACGTAGTACGAACACTACGAACCGCGAAACGGCGGTCACATGATCCATGCGGAATGCAATGAGATTATCGCAATCGTATTATCAACGCGATTACGTTAAAGTAGTATTTTTTTCCTTCATCAATTATCTTTCGTGCGTGAAACGTGTCGTAATTGCCTTACATTTATATCGTATGATATTTCAGGCGATCAAGTTTAGATAAGAAAAATTAATGTTCAGATTCATAAACATGTCTTGACGCGCGAGATTTTTCGAATTTCTTTTTCTAAACACGAAAGATTCGCCTAATTGAATCATTCAAAAAGTAAGCTTTAATCTTGTCATTAAAAAATATTGTTTTCTATTTTCAGAAAGTAAGCTTCTAAAAAGCTGGCGTTCCTAACCTAAAAATACTCCAATTCGATTACCAGTATTACCGGTGAAATGTGGAAGTTGTTAAAGGACATAAGGAAAATAATATAAAAGACGCAAAGAGAGAGAATATATATTGAAGCTACGAAATCAGAAAGGAAAAGTATAGATGCCTAAATAACCTAACAGTTGATAGCACATTAAACTTGCCAAGTAGCTGGTGATTGAGTTCGGCTGACGGCAGGTTAAACATCTAAAAAAGGCACATTAAACTTCTTCTCGCCAAAGAAATAAATTGATGATAAGTATCAGAGTCGGCTGATTGTCCGCTAATCTCATTTTAAGATTATTTGTAAAACTGAAAGTCTTGTAAAGAAACTCTTAAATTGGAGGCACTTAAATGATTAAATGATTAGAAGAAAGAACAATTGACTGTGTGTATGTAACAAATTGTGAAAAAGATGATAGATCCGACCGACAAGAAGTTACTTTACAACACTGTGCTGTCACAAACATTTTCACCCGATGGAAATTATCTTGTGGCTGGCAATATTTATGGCGACGTTTCAGTATTTGAGTAAGGAAATATTTAAATAAGGAATTGTGTTTCTATGGCACATATAACGTGTAGTAGATTATAGTAAAAATTATTCAAAAAATTGAAAACAGAATTTAGATGTATATACATTGCCGTTTTGTGAACTCAGACTTAATTCTTTAGATTAATTATTTAATTTATAACTGCCGAATTTTTAACAGTCTGCCGAGAATCCTGGGTCCCAACAAGGTGGAGGAAAATGAGTTACAAGGACCTAGTTACCGCTTCGCCGCGCATCCTGAACAGGAAGTCTCGTGCATGCTCTCCGTGGAGAATTTTTTTGTGACAGGAACACGTGGTGAAATATCAGGATGGGACTGGAAAGCGATTACGTCGAATAAATCTCCCAAGAATAAAATTTCTTGGAACATACAAATTCCTGCCAATAAGTAAGCGAGAATATAATTAAAATAGAACGTCATATTAATGTATTAAAAATTAATTGTAGTAGTAAGATAGGCGGTTAGGTATAATAATCCTAAATAATCCTTAGATTTAAAAAGTTTGTAACTTTCTGCTAAAACGGAATATATGTGGGATGAGGGGCCGCTGGAATTTGCTGAACGCAGGACCCTTTTACCAATCACTTACATTAGCATGGAGCCATGCGTCATCCCCTATTAAAAACTATATAATTAGAATTATAATTTAAAATAAAAGCTAAAACATATGTATTTTTTTTCAGAGACAATTATGACAAGCCAGACGTAAATTACATGGTGCACTCAAAAATGAATAATTTATTATACGTTGGATGTGGTGATAATAACATTTACGTTATAAATTTAGAGGACAGAAAGATTCTTAGAAGCATGAAGGGCCACACTGATTACATACACTGCCTTGCTTTAATGTAATTATTTCTGACAAATACTTGAAAGTGATGCTAGCTATTTTCATAATTTAAGAGATTTTTGTAAATTTCAGGGATAATCAACTTGCATCCTGTAGTGAGGATGGTTCTGTGAGATTATGGGATTTGCGCAAAAAAGAGAATACTAACATATTAACGCCCCATTTAGTAGACAAAGTTGCTCGACCACGATTCGGAAAGTGGATCGGCGCTGTTGATTTCACCGAAGACTGGTTGGTAAGTAACAATAACAATAATATATTTATAATTTAAAAAAGAGCATTAAAATGCTAAAGAAAGAAAGAGAATTGCATCTAACTTAATATATTTTTAATTACATTCTGATGATTCGCGTATTATAGCTATGTGGCGGTGGACCTAGTTTATCGTTGTGGCACATGCGAACGATGGAGGTGGCGACAATTTTCGATCTGGCCGATCAAGGGATCCATGTAGCAGAAATCTACGAGGAACGTGTGATCGCTGGTGGTGCGACCGACTATGTTCATCATATGACATATCAAGGCGAGGTTCTAGCCAAAGTTCCCACTTCGAATCTCACTGTTTACAGCGTGATACATCAGGATACGCCACACAAGGTGCTCAGTGTGGCCGGTTCGTCAAATTGCATTGATATCAGTACAAACTTCAATTACCGCGAAATGACACTCAAGTTTGCGTAATAATTATTAAAATAAATTGCACTACAATATTACAAAATGGGAATTTAATTTTCTATTAAGGATTTTAACCCTTTTCCAAATTTGGATGGATAAAATAGATATAATTAATTGATCAAATTTGAGATCTTTTAAATAAATATATTAAAATTAAGTGTACAGTTTTTATGTGATATGATTCTTTTTTTGTACAAATATACAAGCAATATTTGCGCGATGAAATGCAAAAGTAGATACACATGTATTTATCTTTATAATTACTTTTTACATTGCTTTTTTCCTTTTGCTTAAATAAAAATGAATACACATAAAGAATTAGAAATTATAATAAAAAATAACGAATAATCATTGATGATACAAGTCATACATAACATATCCATTTTGCGCTTATATATTACGTAGATCGTCAAATATAAAATATGAGAATAGCGCAAAAAGTGGTTAAAACAGCCAATGTTCACATTCTTGTTTTTCCATCTTTTATATATAAATTAAAAAAAATGATATATAATATTCAATAAAAAGGAATATATATTTTAAATTAAGATTAATATTTCTTTAATATATAAATACTGAATTTGTGATATCACATTTGTGAAATTAAAGAATCCTTTTACTTATAAAACAATTATTATGAATGAGAAATAGGACTCAAATTTTTTATCTTGTAATTACGGAATTAATTAATTCGAATCTATTCGATGTGGCAATACATTAAGAATATTGCTTCGACATCACTTCTTCATGAATTTCATGAACAAGAGAGGCTATCCTGTAAATAAGCATCCTTTCGATTGAAAGGAGTCAAAGGAAACCATGACCAGCGATGACCGCGGGGATGAATCCTTCTCTGCCATCCCTGGAGCGCACCCAGAACCAGTCGTTCGTGTGGTCGCTCAGCAAGGCGACTACGTCGCCCTTCGAAACTGTCAGAGCATTTGCGGCACGCGCCTCGTAATCGTTTCTGATCACCAGAAGTGTGTGCCGTGAGCCTTTGGTGCGTGCGTTTGCCGCTGCCCTCAGGTACAACCGATCGACACTGCGTTCGCCGCATGCCGACACCGCGTCTCTCGGTCCCCGTCTCATTCTGCTGCTGCGTCCGCGACTTGCCCCACACTCGGATCTGGTATCACGCAGCTTCTCCATGTCCGTCATGTTTCCTGAAGGAAACGAAAACGCCAATTAGAAAAATTGAAGTGTAATGAAAATTTGATGAAAAAATATTTAATGTTTATAGAAAATTAGATGAACAAAATTGAAAGAAAATTGTGAACAAAACAAAAATTAATTCTAAATTTTGCTTACCTAACGGCCGAGGAAAAACATCAGTGGAGTCTTCCCAGCATGGTCCTCGTGTAGGTTGCGGTAAAATGCCTAAAGGTAAACAGGCGGAGTAGCCGACGTATCCCTCTTGTCCGTGAGGCGTTTGAACGTATAACCATGTTTGATTCTTGAAAACAGCGTTTACGACTGTACCCAGAGGAAGAGCCATTTCGTCTTGTACACCGCCTTGAGTTTGATATAATACCGACGGAAAAGACAGGACAACTGGAATGTTTGCTGGTCTCTCTATAGACGCCTAAAATTACAATTGTAAATTGTATATTCTTTATCTTCTACGCGAAATATTCTAGAAATAGCACAAATCAAAGAGCTACTCTTTAGATTTAATCATTATTTTATTTATTTCATTACTTTATTAACATATATGTAGCATAGGAGAAAATTTATATTGTGTTAGAATTTTGAATTATATTAATATAATTCTAGAAATTAAGAATAATATTAATTAATAAATCATTATCAAATTTTTATTAGAGAAATTTGACTTTAAATAAGTCATTAAAATTTAACTAAATCTCAATTATTATTGTTATAAATCAATAGTATTTTAATATTTAGTTTAGTAACGTTTAGTTAGATGTATAAAATATATTAATGTACCCAATTATATGAAATATTGGATATATTAATTTTCATAAAAAAAGTATAGAAGATAAATAAAAGATAAAAAAAGCACCTTGGTCAAAAACGCGTCGAGATCGGCGATCTCATAGCCGAATCTACTTGGTAATCTAGGTTTGTGTGAACGTTTGGTCCGCCTATGCCGGTGTTTCTCTCGTCCGTTGGGTGTCGATGTTGATTCACGAGATACTAGGGAAGGTTCAGATACGGCTCTCTTTACTTTCTCCTTTTCCTTCGTATCTTTAAGACCGATAAATTCTTTATCAAAATGCTTCTCCAGAGAACTATCCGATCGCTTCTCACCAATTGTTTCTTTGCCAATAGTCTTCGAAAAGAATATTTGAAAGCATTAAAACATATATACATACTCGATTAAATTCGAAAATTATAATAATTTATAAATAAACTTACAATAATGGAAGAGTTTATTTATAAAAGAAAAGTTTATATCTTGGATTGGGAAACATTAAAGATTACCTTTTCAATTCTTTCAATCTTCTGGAGCCTGTGCAAAATCTTTTTTTCGCGCTTCTCGACGCTCTCCTTGTTCTCAATATTTTCCTTACTGGCGACGTCTTTCTCCTTGACACTTTTAACGCTTCTTCTCGAAGACCTCTTGCTGCCTCGCGAAAAAGCGTCTCGATCATTATTTGTACCTTTTAAAGAGAAATATTTGCTTATATCATTAACATATACAAGATATAATGCAATATAATAACTGTAATATAACATTGCAGTATATTATTTCTATGTTATAAAAGCTCTGATAAAGTTTAGCCAATTTTCTTCTCGATATATCAATATCATCAAAATGATGAATAAAAAAAAAAAGAAATTTTTTACCTCCACTGCTATTAATGGTTGAGTAANTGTTAGGTCCAGGACCCAAGTTAGATTGTTGTTGGCCGCGCAAGACCCAAGTTAGCGAGATTCTGGGGCGTAATAGAGAGCTCGATCGTTGCCCCATGCTCGTCGTCGACGCGACGGACGTCGGAGAAGGTGTCGGCGATCTCGAGTCACCTGTCACGACTTGCAACGGGCAGTCCGCCACCAAGTCCACCGTCTGCATCGAACGGCCATGCTCCTGGAAAAATAAATTCTCCGTCAGGTCGAAACGGAAATACGAGAATAGTATGTTAAGTCTCTCATTATCCAGACAGCACAAGATCCCCAAGACATTTCCTATGGACATTCTTAGAACATAGGGGCGTTCTCAGCATGTTCTTGAGATGTCCTCGGAAGATTTGTGCTGTCTGGATAGAAAATTATGAATCTTTTTTCATTAATTAAAATGAAAATGCAACATGCAAGTATGTATACGATCAATGAACTCAATTATATAATTAGAATTTTTAGAATTGTTAGTTGTAGCTAGCTGCAGTTTAATTATTTCTTTTTCTGGCCTTTCTACATGCGCTAATAAACTTGTTCAATATTCTCTCTCAGCACTCTTTTTCAACATTTTCCGGTTAAACTAATAATCATGTGGAACACGTAATGTCATATAACGTCACGTGAGATTTCTCCACTGATACCGCGTTGCATCCCTGCGTTTCTAGAACGCGACTAGCCGATCGGAACGAAGCAGGAAGCTAAGATGTGATAAGCATATGTCCCCTTTATATTTTTTTATATTTTTTAGGAGAGAGATGTTCTTGCGGAATAAATGCTTTCTTTATGTAACTAGTTTTACTTTTATTATTTTCTACTGAATTTTTAAATTTGTTTTTCTCATCTTGTCTTAAAAAATGTTGCATATTTTTCAAATAAATTAAAAGTAAAGAAACAAAGAAAGTAAAGTACAACAAAGAAAAAAAATTCAAGCTCAAAATTACATAATAGAGCATAACAGAGAAAATATTTAAATATTATATGTAATATTAATATTAATCTGAATTATGTAATATTTAAAAAAAAGACAAAAATATATTCGGGTTTATCGAGTCTGATCGTTAGATTTTGGCGATCCGGAAAGGGGTCCGGATAATTTGTATTGGATTCTCATCCTTCCCGCCGTCAGCGGGAAAAGCCATCTCTTCTCGTTCGCGCAGAAAGTGGATTATTAATGCGTCTCATGGGCGTTCAATTAACCCGCGCGGCGAGTCGCCGGGATGAATTATTTGGCAAGGTTCTCACAGGGTTCCGGCTCGTGCTTTACCGCGCCATGGAAATTTACGATCATCGCCTCTTTCTTGCGCACGAATAAATGCCGGCGGCAATTTCTAAGTGTACAATTAATTTTAAGCTGATATTATTTTTATTGTATATTACACAGTTAATTTGGCTTTTTAAAGCTTAAATTGCATGTGCGTTGCGTGTGTTTTAATATAAAAAATATAAGATAATAATGGCCAATGAGATAATAGACAATAACATAATTGATTAGTGCGTAAGATAAGTAATAACGTTATTGCATTTATGTATTGC
This sequence comes from Tetramorium alpestre, assembly GCA_021460005.1. Taxonomy (NCBI): domain Eukaryota; kingdom Metazoa; phylum Arthropoda; class Insecta; order Hymenoptera; family Formicidae; genus Tetramorium; species Tetramorium alpestre. The sequence goes on along the minus strand of JAJVSH010000079.1, from coordinate 735,468 downwards.
AAATTTTAACAAAATAATTGAACTTATTTATTTTATGCACCATTGTAATGTTACTCCTATTATCGTTATTATCTTATTATATAGGTACTTTTAAATATCGAGAGTTCATTTTTCTAATTGTTTCTTATTATTTCACAATATAAATTTCTACTTATATCGAATAATAAGAACTAGAGCTAAATAATCAGACAGATTCAAAGCACATAACAATATTTATTTATCAACAAAGAATTATATCTTTCTTTTCGATATTCCAAGATTAGTATCTTCAATTTCTTTATATAATATGTATCTTCAATCTTCAATTTGTTTATATAATATGTATATAAAAAAGGAAAAGACCAAAGACCGATTGTGTATCATACTATACCTTGGAGATTCTATCGTTGACCGACGAGTCTGAAGAAGCGAGATCTTCCCCTGAGATAGTTACAGCTTCCGTTTCTTCTAATTGATGGTCAATCTCGCTACTCCAGGAATGTCTCCTCTTCAGATCCCCTAAAAAAAAAAAAAAAAACAACACTCGAATTTAAAAACTGAGCGAAAAACTTAAAAAATGAATAAAAGATTATAAGAAGAATAAAAAATATTAAGAATTGCATGAAATTTAAAACAAAGCTTTTTTATAAACAACATCAGCATTTTCAAATTTTTTCATCAGTTAGTTTTTGAGAACATTGTAAGAAATGTAAGAAAAACGGAGAAAACTTTTCTAATTTAAAATTTCAAAAAATATCAATTATATGAAAAGATCATAAAAATTAAATTATACTTTAATCTTTATAATTGCATTTTTATGAGATATTAATAATATTGATATTTTTTGAATGTGAAACTATTTTATTTTTCATATATATTTATATAATTCCATTCCTTTAGATGTTTTAACATAAAAGGTAAAAACATATCTTTAAAAAAATATATATATATATATATACGCATATTAAAAAATTTGAAGAGTTTAAAATTACATACATATATAATATAAATTATATATACATATATTTATATATGTATGTATATCCTGTATAGCCATATTAGATATCTGAAGAGCTTTTATCGAAAATACAAGTTTCTTATAAA
>JAJVSH010000079.1:639699-733840 GCA_021460005.1 Tetramorium alpestre | reverse complement strand
TGCATTCATGTATGTCCAGTCGATGATATTGGACGACCCGATTTGCACGCACGTGAGCTGCGAGCACGTGCGCTGTCAAAGGACTGTCGGTGACATGTGTATAATTTTTATAATAGCATAGGAGTAAATACTGCAAAGTACTTTTCGGAAGAATATNNNNTATNNNAAAAAAAAAAAGATAGTTTTAGTACTGATTATTTATATTNATTATCAATTTTATTATGTGACGATACTACTTTCGCTCTAGTTTTCAACTGCGTTTGAAGTTCGTAATAACGGCGTGTAGTTTCACTAACAAGTGAAGAATGTATATAAACTCATGTAATAAAATACTGTTAGGCACAAAAATCCAGATCGTTTCAGCACTCCTCTTAATTATTGATTGTATTTAACATAACACTTTTTTCTAATAACTTACCATGCACAAAAATTTTCCAAAAGTTTTCTCGTTAAGAATTCGCATCTAAGATTATTTTAGAAAATATGACAATTAAAAAATTAAAATTAAAATATTAATCTGTTGCAATTTTCAAAATTGACATTCGCGACAACGAAGGCGTTTTCTTTCTTGATATGTGTGAAAAAATGTATTTTATAGTTGGCACAATATCATTATTTGTATGTTATATGATTATAAAAAAAATTAAAAGTTAAAATAAACGCATTAAAATGAATTTTCTAAAGAGATATGCATGACACGTTTACCTAGCTTCTTTTAATCTCGTGAGACTACCAATCACAAAAGATCAGAGGAGAAATTTCTTTTGTGATGATCCGTAATGAACATCTCTGCTTTCCCGTGACACACGTAATCCGATTCACAATAAATTCTCGCTATCCGACGAGCTCTTATCGACTTTCTTCGACGCGGTCGAGAGATACAAGAATGATTTCTCCGTGAACATCATCATTTGACAGATGAGGTCTGTGTATCGGTCGGCGAGAAGAGAAAAAAGCCGCCAGGCGAGAGAGAGGAACGAGAATTACCTGCGCTATGCGACCGCTTCCACTTCTTTGGCACGCCGATGATCGCGGAAATTCATTAACATTTAGCCTCTAATCATCGCGCGATTAACCGCATTATCGTCCAGATCACTCGGCATGTTGACGTCGTCGTTGCCATTGACTCGAGACTCACGATGAAGATATCGCTGTCACGCGAGATGTTTCGTTTCGCGCCTCGCAGCTTCGTGATTATATCTCGATATAATTTTTATCTCTCTTCTCAGACGCAGGGGTATTTTTTGTCCTTTCCATGCTTTCACATTTTATCAAGTCGACGTGGAAATCATGAGGGATCTCAGAAAATTCACTCAGCTTAATTAAGATCAATTTATATACCAATTGTTACATCGTAGATAGATAGAATCACGCCGGGAATTTCTCGCGATAACATTTTATATTATATCTTTTAATAATTATTGTTGTATATTTGATTTATTAAATATTTAGAAAATCAACATTCAACCGTTGACAATTCCTGATTGCGCGTTTCCACCTGTAATTAATTCACACACACACACACACACACACACGTAATTATGTGATTTAGTACAACACACCACTTTCAGGCTCCAGTATTTCTCGATAGATTTTCATATCATTGTTCACATACAATCAACACTAAAGTATCTCCTTCAGAAGATTGTTTTCCAGCAATAACTTTGCACTGACTCACACTGACTAGAGATTACCCTCTTTAAAGAGAAAAGACATTAACCGAGGAAAGACATTAATTGGGAAGAGAATTGGAAGAAAGTAAAAGAAATCGCATTTTTTCCCGCATCTTTTTTCATCGATTGCCGGACAATGACGGCGAGATTGCAGGTGCGCTTACAGGTTCACCCACAGGTGCAGCTCTGACTAGACTAAAAGACGTGCTCGTTGCGGCGCGGCGCGCCGAGTAGTACTCTAGGAGAGGAGTGAGATCCGGGGAGAGAAAGCGGGATGAAGGGAAAGAGAGAGAGAAGGTAAAATACCCGGTGCTTCGATTGGTCCATACTTCCCGCGAAAACGGCCCGTCCAATCGCCGTGACCGCGTAATTGTCGGCTATCAGGCCCCGCAAAAACGACCCCGACTCGGGCCCCGAGTCCCACGAAGCCGCCCCTTCGACCGACGTTCATCCGATGAGCACGCACTTCCCTCGGCACATCTCCCTCTCAACTCGTTCGACGGAAAATACCGTTAAATATCGTCATTAAAAAGCAGACCGACGACTCTATCGGAATCGTAGATCCGCTACCGTAAATCGGCTTAACGTTAATTGACTGTCCCTGACAAATGTCACGCAACTAGAGATAAATACAACTCTGATTTCCGTGGCATTTGAGATCAAAAGCATAATAAAGTTTAATTTAAAAGGGTACAATATAATATGATGTATGATTGGCACACCCAACATTTGTTGCATAAATTTTAATTATATAAAAATGTAAATTAATAACCGAAATGTACTTATAGATTATATAACATAGAATCAAATCGACTTATAGTAGTTTACGTTAGCATTGTTAATATTTGAGTTATTAAACTTTAGTCAACTCGCGCAAGAACCACGTTTAACTTTCAAAGCCAATTTTGTTGTTATTTCTTTTAAATATAAATTAATATATTATGTTTTATAATCATTCTAGTTTCTGGTTCGCGGAAGAAAGTCGAACTTGTTTTACTTCACTAGGAGAGATTTTATATTTATTATCATTGTAATTTTGTTATAATTGCATTTTTTATTATATTTTAGCTTGATAAATTGAATGAAATATCATTACCATTTAAAAACTTCAGCCGCTCTTTGCTTGCGGAGAACAAGATACGTTTCTACTTTGTTACATTCTTCAGAATTACGGCATTTTGCTTCTCGTCGCTTATATCTCGGTACAATTTATAATTTCACAATTTTTGCGAGATTCGCGCCCTGACGTCTCTCGTCATGTCCGAACGAATGAATAACTCTTTCGCGCGCGAGAGAGAGAAGAGGGAGGATGGGCGGTTCGTAAGTGGCGGGTCGACGAGACGCGGCGGGGTGAGGAACCAAGGCGGAGGAGGGCCCAGCGACCTCTGACCCCCTTGGGAACCGTGAAGAGCCTGAGGGGCAGCGCGAGGCCGAGAAAGGGACTCGAGAATCCGACCGGGACGCACCCGGTCCAAAATACTTGCACGCCGGTTACATCGCCGCGCCACGCCGCGCCGCCGGCGTAACCACCGGCGGGTCCAACGGGCTCCGACCGATCGCGAATTAATTCGTCGCGAGAAACAATCGAGTTCTAGAGAGCCGGGATGCGTGCGCGTGTTAACTAAATTGACACAATGAAAAGGAAAGTAATATTGCAAACAGTAGAAGCCTAACGCAAGGAAGCAGCGTTAATAGCAGTACAGACAAAACAATTCATATTTCTAAAAATAGATTTATATTTTAAAAATGTAGGAAAAGAAATATATATATTCTTCTACGTCTTTATATACAAAATGTTAAAGGATCTGAAACTTTGAAAACATGTAATATTTGTTAAAAGAAATGAAAATCCCCAAAGAGAGCATTACGTAAGAAAATTATATCAAGAACAAATAATTATATCAGCAAATTATATCGAAACAAATTATATCAAAGACAGGTGATTTTCTTGCACGAATCCATATTTTTTTGTGAGATAAATTAGTTTCTTTATTCAATGCGCATGTAAAATTGTAAAAATAAGAGTGAAAAATGAATCTAAGATTCTGGGTTCAATTTTTCAACTCTTTGCATTCTGTTATACATATTTTTTTATTATTTGTCTTAAACATTTATCAACGAAACATTTGTACGAAAAAAAAGAAAATAAGTAACGAAATATTGGGTTTTCTGAAATCTCCATCGTGTAGATGTAGGCGATTCCTATATTTAAGATGAAAGCAGACATTCTTTTAAGAAAAATGGCCAATCGTGCAATAAACGAAGCTAGAAGAACATCGTACGTACATCGATCGATTGGGCCAAAATGAAAACTGTGTTCCGCTGAAGTCTCCAGCGGAAGTCTCTTCAAGTTTTTCCGAGCGATATGAGTATAAAACGAGCATCGATTCTCACTGAGCAGCTACGGGTCTTGGCTCTCATCCTGGCTGGCACGTACATATTTTCACCTTGATCCTGGGCGAGTAAGGATTTAAGAGGGACGAGAAGCGAGAGAGGGGCAGAAAGCGCGTGAGCGTGTAATGGTGATTGAATGCGGCTAATGGCCATCCCGTACGGGACTTTCCATACAGCCCCGCCAAGATATACGTTATGACCACGGCATAACATTTACCGAGTGGTAAACAGCCACGCATAAACTTCAGCTCAAGTCCTCTTTCAAGAAGGAGTAGAGAGGGAGTTAGGAAAAGAGAGCGTGTTTATCGCCGACCTGGTTCTCCGTCACTTGGAAAACGCAGTTCGAAGAATTCGAGTGATAGCTTAGTCTTCGCGTTAACCGATAACGACTTCTCACGGGAGAAAAGATGTCCTCGCTAAAAGACTTCTCGAGAATTATCCAACTTTGTAGCGTTATAATTTAAAATTTTGGAAGGGAAACTTCTCACATAAAGTTTCGTACGCTTTAATTTCCAACTTGATTTACGAATTTACACAAATTTTCTCCCTTTATATTTTTTTCAACAAAGAGGAATTAATGATGAAAAATATTCAACTTATTGTATTGGTAGGAAAACTTAAAAGATTTTTACTTTCTCATCGTTCCTTGATAGTGTTCTCGTTTTCTAATGGAATCAAAGTAATCAAGAGATTTTATGTTAAGAATATATTTCTCGCAAAAAAATTCTCATCGGCAAATTTTTCATCGCAGCAAAATTCCATACCGTGGTGCAACCGATTATTATTAATGCATCACGCGCGTTTTACGATTTAATTGCGCTCGGACCCCCCAAAGTCGGGAGGGCACGCGGCCCAGTGCCCTCTGATTTACGACTTTGCGTCGCTTAGGACAATTTGTCACGGATGTGTTGCACGGTGCGTTCCAATGCGTTCTCCTTCCTGTATATATTTTTGATCTCTCGCACAATCTCGAAAAAGTCTCTATAAAATCGGGGTTTCAACCCAGAATAAATTATGACAAAAGTTTCCTCAATTCGCGAGTTCTTAGAGAGGATTTATCGAAATATATTTAGACAACAATGTGTGTTTGTTTGTTTGTGTGTGTGTGTGTGTGTGTGTGTGTGTGTGTGTGTGTGTGTGTGTGTGTGTGTGTGTGTGTGTGTGTGTGTGTATGTGTGTGTGTGTGTGTAGCGAAAGAAGAATCGAGGGACATGAAAGATCGAAAAGAAGAAGGCGGGGGCAAGACTGACCCGTGACCCGAGAGTTCTGACGCGAGTCTGATTCCTGAAATGTTCGCGCGCACCCTGTAATCACAGCTGAAGGTCCGGTCGGGCCCTCTTTGCTGCCCATTCTCTCTCGCTCTCTCGCTCTCTCACTCTCTCTCTCTCTCTTTCTTTCTTTCTTTTCCCTCCTTCTCCGGATCTTCTCTCCTGCAGTGAATATCTATAATTTAAATCTCGCTCGGGCATAAGTGGCAGGAAATCATTGTAATTAATATGGCGTACATGCACGTGCGCTCGTGTAAGTGCACGAGGATATACGCGGCTCGCGCCGAACCGTCAGGAAGATTCGACTCTTTAATTCCCGAAGAATACACGAAAGTTTGTATAATGACATTTGGAGAATTTACGCTATCATCGAGTGTCAATTAAAAATTTCTAAATAAGTAGTAGTTTAAAATAATTTAAGAAAATATCGCAAAATTTAGTAGCAATAATTATATAATGTAACGACATAATAATAGTCTTAACATTAATATTATAAGTATAATAATTATATAGTACAGTTAAGAAGCATTGTAATGTTTAGAATCCTGTAAAATTTTAAGTTATAATTCTATATATACTTTGTATTATATATATTATATTCTAATTCTTTTTAAATGTTTTTTATACATACACTTTGCAAAATTATAAATAGACTTTTATATTGAATTCTAACAGGAAGTATAGATTCTCTGTAGTAGACTTTAGAACTAATATAAGAACAACATATTTGTAACTTACATAGCTTCCTGATATGCCTAATTGATTATCTAATTACTATCGGATACGAAACGCATAATCTCTTACATTTCTCTCCGATCCCTAAAGCCGGAAATAACGATCGCACACGGCGACGATATATGTCCACAGATAACGGTTGATAAATTATTCATGAATTTATATGACGATCACAATGTTACTGTGTTGCTTTTGTTAATTCCTCGAACTCGCATTACCGGATTACAGCATTATTATTGTAAAAAAGAAAGAAAAACGGGGATTGCCGACGGCCAACCGGACGACGTAATGATTGCGTCGTGAATTTATGATAACCGAGATAAAATCGAGATGAATACTATCACACGCTGTTATAAACAGGCTTATCATGATTATTCGCTGAGAGATTATTAAGGATAGCACATCAAGCAGGATTTTCCACACGATTAGACATTTCTACGTGCAGCTCGACTGGCATGATCATTCATTTAGATGGACGTGCTGTCATTTAACCTGCCAATGATGTCAAATTACTGTGCATTATAATTATGGTCTGTTCTTTCTTTCTCTTTTCTTGTATTCTTAATACTATATTTATATTCGAGGCTATATTAAGTAGCTTGATTTAATAAGCGATCAAATATAGCTGACATTTTTAATTAAATCATGTTTAGAAAAAAAGACAGTTTAAACATAATTAAAAATTTTAGATAGACCTTTTTAATATATATTATAATTAAATAATACAATGATAATTTTAAATATTGAAATATTGAAATACTACCTCTTCAAAATTAACGAGGAAAATGATTATTTTTTTACGATTTATATTGCTTATAAATTTTAATTGGAATATTAATGTTTGTTTGTTTTGTATAATTTCCTTTTTATATAACTTTCTATATGTCGTCTTTTTAAATTATTTAATAAGAACTAGTCAGTAACCAATCTTTAATCCTCCTTTTAAAACTCCTAATTAGTTAGTAACTAGTCTTTAATCCTCCATCAGATTTCAAGATATAATTAGCTTTACATAACAGTTCTGTATAATCTCTAAGATACGATAGTGTCATGCAAAAATTATGATAAAATAGATGATCAAGTAGACTTAACGGAATCGAAATGATTATAATAAATATAACAGATGCACAAATAAACATCGCGCGTGTGCATAGAGAATTATCATCGTTTAGAACTCAATAATCAGATGTTATTTCTCGATAACGGATTATGCTATTAACATCGGTGAAAATTGAAGAGAAGCACACGTGCTTCTGATAGAAGATAAATCACTTGAATTATTATCGCACATCAACACAGGGACATTTTGTTCTCCGTTTGTTGCTTTTGAGACGATTTTTAATTCTGGCTTAAATAATCAAGAAAACGGGGAAATTCCTATGAAATTCTATTTTGCGACATAATGTTGATTTACGCAAATATTTTAAATACTAAAAGTGAAAATAAAAACTAAAAGAACGCTATTAGTGCAGATAATAAAAATCAAATATTATCGTGGCTAATTGTTCTCAAGTTATTGATAAGAATAATAGTAGTAGGATTTACAGCTTACTTATTCTCCAGATGGACAAAGATTCAAAGTTCATCACTCAGACTTGATAAAATTGTCAAACTATTTCGTAACAACTAAATAGACACTATTTTTCAAAAATTTACGTTGTATGCTCTCGAATAGAAATCAATAAATATCAAATGTCTTATAGAATAATTTAAAAAAAGTCACAGTATTAATTTTAATTATACAACATAGACGTTTTATAAGAACTGTAACTTTCCGCTTTAATTCTCGTCGTGAGAATTGTTCTTTCTCGTAGAAACAACGTAGATTCGAAGTAATGAAAATTCCAAATTAGATTGTAACGTTCGATGGGAAAAACGGAGGATAATTTTCCTTTTTCTTCGAGGTTCTCGACTCACGTACCGTCTGCATTACGAGCGGCATAAATCACGCGAGCATGCACGCGAGTGTGAGTGGGCGGAGAACCGCATGGTACCACACAACTGCGCGCCATAAATTTGATACATATTCATTGTGGCTCGCTTCAGCGGCATGAACTCGATATACCCCGCGCGTTCGGTGGCCCTTTCCTCCCCTTCTGTTCTTTTAAAATATCTCTCTTTTATTTCTTGTATTCTTCGCGGAATATATTTGCTACTATCCGCTTCGAACATTCGAGATGAATTCTTTTTAAGACGATTCGATCTACGCGCGAAAATTTGACAAAAAAAAAGAAGCGTGGGGCCAAATATAGGCCCAAATTGCGGCTGGCTGATATCTCGGATCTGGCAATTACTTTTTAGCCAATCTGGCTCGTTCTGCCAAACTGGCAAAAGTGCGATCTCTTCACTGCCTTGAAAGATTTCAACGGCCTATACGCGCGCTTCCCTTATGGCCTTAAGATCTCGAGGATCCCACGATCAATTGAACCCCCGCCACAGAAGTTTTTGACGGAAGTAATTCGCGAATTTATGTAGTATTCATTGGAAGAACTTTTTAGATTTTCTTAACATATACATATTGCTACTTGCGATATAATTTATATAATTAGAAAGTTATATGTTTAATGCTATTTATGCTTCTATATGTGTAATATTATTTATGTCTCAACAAAAGTGATCTTTCTAAACTAAGAGAGATAGTAATAAATATACATATATCAAATCAAATTTGTAGTACTGTTTGAAAGAAACACAATAATGTACGATTTAACGCAAATATTTTGCATATTATACGCGTTTATCGATTTAAATTTTCACGGATGACAACTATCTTTTCGGTTCTGTGACGTGATTAACTTTCGACTCTCGCATTAACGATTCACACTGAATATTGCGATCAGACAACGTGTTAAATGTCAATCGCTAATACATGTATATACAAGGTATCCCATTATCCCTTATTTGATACCTCTGGATTTATTCTTGTGGAGCTTCGTAAAAAAGATAATAATAAAAATAACGTTTATCAATTCTGATGGCGAATGGAACATTTTCCAAAAGGTTTTGAAGTTCCTTTGAAAAAAAAATCATTAGAAGAACCCACGTAAATGATCTTGAATAATTTTGGAAGAGTAAGTTCTACTTCAAACATTTCTCGTACAGCAAATAATTCGGGAAATAATTGCGTGGAAAGATTATGATGGCACCCTGTATATATCGTACACATTTTTAATTATACAGATTACATCATATATAAATATATATGTATATGTATAATCTAAAAATCTATTTACCTAACAATATCTTGTCCAACTGTTTATTCAGTTATGACATAAATGACAACTACAGCGATATCTTATTTAAAGTTTACGCTTCACTCGTGTGTTCGTACGAGCGGCGGTGTCGCACATTGTTGCGAGATAACGGCGTTTAAGAGATGTCAAGACGGTGAGGGATCGTTTCGCCGGTCATTGTTTATGTAGCCAATTATTGTGCCATTCGCTCGCCCCGTAGGGGTAGCGGATCGCTTACAACAAATCAATTTGAGGCACATCGCGCCCCGGGCGAGGGGCCCCGCTTAAACATCGCCGTCCCGCTGCGCGGACAATGCTCTTCGTCTCGAGGCGGCGCGAAACGTCCCATGGTGCCTCTTCTCGATGTCGTCTTTTCGCCAGTATTCACAAATACTTATAATATCCGGTGTCGGATATTTTACGATATCGATAATGCTATCAACTAATTGAAAAAAATGTAGATTATGATCAATTAAACTGATTAAAATTGTATATGAGAGAAAATTCTTTTTAAATTCTTTGATTTTATAATTAGATGTTTAATTAAGAATAATATTCCTTAATTAAGAAAATGACATTTGTCATTTCTCTTTGACATAATTCTCTAACCGTGCTTAAAATAATTAAACCGCGGCATGCTTTGACCACTGATACCAAACATTTGGAAATATCAGAGAAAAAAAGGAAGAAAATAAAGAATGAAAAAAAAATACGATACGCTTAACTTATATTTAAGCAAGCAATATATTCTAACGACGAATATGTTAGATCGTATTAAAATTTTCAACAATCGGATAAACGGACTAATGAAGACAATAATCGTAAAGCATTGCTTATCTGGAGATTGTCGAGGTTGCGCTCGAGACGGTGAATTGAATGCCTGAGAACAACGCGTTAATGAGCATAGCCTAACGAATTTAAGGCGTTGTTAAACGCAAGAACACCTATTTATGTCGCGCATTTTAACGACCGATGCGGTGTTTCGATATACTTGGTATTACCTAGCACCGACATCGCTATCGTTCTATCTCACTTCCAATCGGTCAATGAGCTCGAGATTAAGAATCTATTAGCTGCTGTTTCTCCTCATTCTTTTCTCGCGATGCTGCACGATACTGATAGCCGATTAAATTCCTAAAGAATCCCGTAAAACGCCTTCAATAAGGAAGTTCAGATGGTAATGCGGAGGGCGATAAGAACATTTTAATTGCTCACGAATGTCGCACAGCTAAGAAAATTAATTAATTAATTAATTCTTTCTCCCTCTTTTTTCTAAAAGATCGTCGATGGAATAAAATTTCTATATAATTTTCTTCAGAGTTCAATTTATTAAGTTATTATTTTCTCATATTTATGATAACTGATATGTTACTAATGATATAATAATAACGTAAATACTCTAATAATTAAAGGGTTCATTGTTCTTTGTCTTCTACAAATTAATAATTTCTTTAAATGATAATAATAGTTTTTCGACATAACTACGATCGATCTAATTAATTATTAGAGCACTACTAATTGATGAGAAGTCGCTAATCATGGATAAAATAATTAATGACGGTCGTGCCACGAGAATCGATCACTGACCAAGTCCTGCCTGAGAATGCACCCTGAACGAGGTGTATATTCTCGTCGTCCGCGTCACGAGATTCGCGCAACTAATTAGCATGCTAATTAAGCGGCGCCGACGTCTTTAAAAGAGTCGGCGCTATGCTTCCCATTCGGTTCCCCTCGAGGTCAAACCCTTTTCTTCTCTTATCCTTTCTTGCGACGGCAAGTTAGCGGAAAACAGGGGGCCCGAGGAGATCGTTTTTATGCTCCACGAGAAACGACCCGTCAAATGATCCACCACGGGATACATTAAACCAAAATTTCGTACAATTAAACTTTAAATTGCAATTGAAACGAAATAAATATTATAGTATATTATCTCTGTTCCATGTAACGTACATAACGTAAATAAACAAAAATAATTAATACTTCCATTTTCCATTTCAATTTAACTTTTCGAAAAATATTATTTCTATAAGAAAGAGAATGATAATTAAATTAAATGTTATTGCAATGTGCGAGGACATTTAAAAACATATTTTCGAAAGTTCCCGTAATTATAATTATGCGATTAATGTATCTCTCCAAATGGAATTGCGGTTGTTCGTTCGTAAGCATTCAGAAATACGCCGCCGTCGAATTATAGTGTCCCGCACAGGTGGGATTGTGTCATAATTTTCTCAGGGGACAACATCGCCACGATGAAGCCATTAATTAGGACATTAAATCCCAATCGCGGAATTGAACGTTAGAGTTCCATGAATGTGTCTAACGACGTCGATTAAATGCTGCTTCGGGAGAAAGCTTGTTAATTAAGATAGCTTAATAAGGCTTCTCTTTTCTTTTTACTGTTATCGTACATTACACTATTTCGAACGAATTGCGCTCCGTTAACTGTACTTTCGAATCGAATTTCACATTTTAATTTCAAGATCATCACTGCTCAATATTTTGATGAATAACTCAAAGTTATTCATCAAAATACTGACATTTATGCTAATTGAAAGTATAAATTTTAATTATAAAGATGTGTTACCAATTGTTAAGTTTAATAAATGTATATAATTTATAAATTACACAAATTATATAAAGTTAATTTAAAAATATTATTTTACATTATTATGTAACTTCATAATTTTATTTTTTTCAGAATTTTATATTAAATTAAATTCTTTGAATAAAATCTTTATTCATATAACGCATGATTATTATAATATTATATTAAAAAAATAATAAAAAAAGGTTACTTTCTCTAGAAATCCTGTTTCTCAAATTTTTTTGACAAAAATGTCAAGAAAAAATTAACTTTTTATTATTTATCTATATGTATATGTAAAATATATATTATGTGTATTATTATCATATGTAAATTTTTATACATTTATATCGTATATAAAGAAACGGATAATTTGTCTGCCGATTTTTCTCAAATGATGCTCGTAAGACCGAACAGAGAATTTTTTTCGAGCAGTTCTCACGACTTTTTATCCCAACTGAATAAGCGAAGAGGTCTCGTTACGAGAAGTCGTAACCCCCGGTGTGTCGGTGGTGGCTGGGCAATTTCGATGTCGAAAATCTACGCCGCGGCCGTGACGAGAAACAAAAAGAAGTTAATTCGCGGCTTTAAAGCACGAAGGAGGACGTTCCCGTTCCCACGTCTTTTCGTCGGACCGCGACCTCGGCACGCAAACTCGCATCTCTCAGAGATCTCTCAAGAACCTTTTAAGGGATAATCGATACAGCGATCGCTTCCTTGTTTATCTTATCAGTTGTCATTGGATATTCTATCAAACAAAGCGTGATAGTATTATGCTTCTATATTTATATCTTTATGTATAATCTTTATAACATTGAACCAGAGTCAATGCATATCTACCAAATTCTATAAATTTTAATATATAGCAATCATGGGCGCGACTTGATAATTATGATTATTCTTTAAACTATTATAACTTCATAATTACGATTTAAGTTTTGCATTCTTGCGTTTTACATCATGCATCGAATGCAAAGTGAACGATTACTTGTCAGATATAGCTGCTTCTTTATTTAAAACATGCAGAAATCAGCGCACACAGCCCTTGGTCTAAAGAAAATGTAGTAGATTAATATTATATGCAGAAAGAATAAACACTCACCATCTGAAACTTGTCTGCAAAATCTGGCGAACATCATCTGGCTTGTGAAAGACCGTATTCCTATAACAGAGAAAATCGCAGTTTAAGAAACATAATTTTAATATCTTTTGTGTGTATGTTATAATAAAATGTAATCCATCGTAATAAAATTTTTCTTTTCCTTAAAGTAGAAAATTCACAGGAATTGTGGCCTTTTGTTATAACTCCTTCTCGTTAATATTTTTATAAGACTAATTGATTTAGAATTTGTTGTAGACGTAAAAATAAATTTGTAAAGACTTTTAACTCATAAAATAATGTTGTTCGCATTTTTTTTTAGGTAGAATATGAAACTCATTAAAGAGTTATATTCAATTTTCCTTTTAACATATTCGTGACGCTCGATTTAATCCAACGCATTATTTTTACTTGACACGATGGAACCGCGTAATTGCATCATTCTATGCAGGACTAACATTTACGAAACGGTAGCTATCAGACACGCTCGCAGGATACCCCCCCGCGATTACACGGGATCTGCAGTCGACTATCAAAACTCATTAGACTCGCTAAAATAATGCTCGAATATAGGGAAGATAAGAGGACAGCCGCTCTGCTTGGCTCTAGGCAATGACGCGGCTTGGATAGGATGTTTCCTTAACGCTAATGGACTCAGTAACTAATAATTACGAAATCCCCTTGACTAATAGGTAACGATAGATGATCTACGTTTAACTGGTGGCCCGAACGCCAGTGGATTTCACGCTGTAACCTGCGGATTTATCATTTTAATCGCGCTGCATTATATCGAGTAACGCTTTAGATACATCAAATGATTTTAAATGTCCTGTAATTCTCTTTCAAATTACACGTGCACGTGTATGCGTGTATACAGTTAAATAATTTGAAACTTTACATAAGTTAAATAATATTAAATACATTTTTCATGAATGTAAGAATGATAGTTTCATTCGTCGTAATTTTTTTTCCCATTAGTTCAAACTTATATTAAATAAAAAGTGTTTTCTTATTACTTAAATTAAGATTACATAAATATCATATTAAACAAAATTTAAAGTAACAAAATTTAGATATATATAATTAACTTACATATACTCCCTAATCTTTAAATTAATATGATTACACTTTTAATGTACACCCAAAAAAAGTATTTTACGTTGAAAGTGATTTTTCCCATATATTCATATTCTAACTGTTCTCTTACTGTTTTACAGCAAACATATTCCTCTTTCAATAAAGTGAAGAATATCATGTTTGTACTATTTTTTATTTGACTTTAGAGGAATCCTTTTGAGGCCATATATAAGAGTAAAATATAAGATTTAGAGGATTCCACGTATATGGAAATTATTTCTTTTGGGATGTATAATATTGGAAAAGTCATGAAACACCCGCTCATTTGTAAGGCGACCATGGAGCATGTTTACTTCGCGTAATTGCGTTTGACAAGAGCGTGAGGATACGGCCGTTAATTAGTATCGCTAATTACGTGGAACACGGCGAAATATCACGAATTCGGTATGCCCTTCTTTGCTCCTGTCCTTCTCTCTCTCTGTTCGTTTCTTCTCTTGCTTTGTCCTCTTTGTCGCGTATAAGCAACAGATTAATGCCGGCGATACTAAGCTTGGGTAGTCAGCAGCTTATGCAAATGCGAGTTCAAAGTTTATAACGCCTAATTAAGTACATTAGCGTATTTCGTAGAGACTTAATAAAATTCAGCACTTGGAGACCGGTTCCTGCGTTTTAATCGACTCGCGAAGAGAAGGCGGGAGCTTCGGACAAATTCATTAGATTTCGACAAATTAATTTTTTTATTTCTTTCCTCACCTTCGAACGCAAAAAGGAACGTAGGAAAGAAACGTTATTGCATTAAAATTAATATATTTAATTACTCTTCTTTCCTTTCTTTTTCAACAGTTGTGAATGAAAAAGTGAAATTACGGTCCCGGAGATTAAAATAAGAATCAAAATTAAAAATATAAACATTTTCACATATTATAACTAATTGTAAAATAAAAGTTTCTTTGTATTAATTTCCTTATAATTTAAAGCTATTCTACTTTGATTTTGTCTTATTTCTTCAGAAGAGCTGTAAGACTTTCAAGAAGTCTGTCCTTAATTAAATTTATTTGCGGTTTTATGAAGTAAACAAGAAGCACATGTAACTAATTCAACTCGCGGACATATAATGACTACGAAACGCAAGCAGAACCGGAAATGGCTGCTTAAAAAAGAATCATTGAGAAGCGAAGTCCTGTCAAATTCTCGTCTCAGCAGGAAACTCGAAAGTGAGTTATATGCCGGTTGGCTATTTGACATAACCAGTTCAAAGCTTCCGGCAAGGACGCTACGATCTTTATCTTTTTCTTTCTTTCCTTCTCTTCTTTATTCTCTCTCTCTCTCTCTCTCTCTCTCTCTCTCTCTCGTGATTTTTTGAGAGAATAGATTTCCTGATTAGTGCAATCCATCGTTACCATGATTGTCATCATTTTAAAACTAAATTTTGGCCTTCTAGATTTAAAAGTTTAGATTGTCAGAGTCGTAAGAGGTTTCTCTTATAAATATAAGAATTCAATTTCAATCCTCCTTGAAAATTTTAATTTAATTTTAAAGCCGATATAATTACAGAATATTAAATATTAAAGAATTTTGTATAATACAAAGTTGAAATACATATGAATTTGAAATTGAAATTGAGCTAAAGTATCAAGTGTAAGATCTAAATTAAATTAAATTCTGAGATTATTCGAAAATCATCCTTTTTATTCCTCATTTATCTTCTTTATGCATATATCGTGTGCACGAGAATGACGGAAATGAGTAACGCGTGCGACTACCTTTGTAGCGGTAAAGAGACACCAGGAATCGCACGTCGGATACGGTTTAGCGTTCGTTAGCCTCTTCCATGAGGACCGGAAGCCAGTCCTCTCGCCACGAGAGAGGTGAACGTCCGAGGGTTCCCTTCAGACGAGCACCGTTAATGAATCCGTGAAATGTATTCTTGGGGATGATCTCCCCAATGTGTCTCTTTAGAGACTGATATTAAATATCAATCAAATATGAAATGAAAAAAGATCGAAAATAAAATAGGAAAATAAAATTTCAATAAAATAGGAAATATATATATGTAAATAATAATGCATAGAAATACAATTGAAATTTTTATTGGAATTTAATTGAGAAATGTCAAAAAAAAATGAGACAAATAATCTCATTAAAATTAATTAATTCACGAGAAATCGTGATTTTGCATTAATCTTGATTTGTATTGCACTTTTATTTGGATCCCAATGAAATTTAATTATTAATTTAATGCAGTTTTTATTTCAGTTTTATTATTTACAATTACTTCAACGACCGAGGTGAGTTGTAACGGCGCTTTTAACGAGTACATCGAACACGTGGTGTGCCATAAGGCTGTCAACGGCGGCCTTGATTTTTCACGACGTTAATACGCCAATGATTATACAGGTTGAACCACTTTGACGTGGCCTACTTCGCACGTTGGGGTGCATTGCATTTAAACGAGAACGCGTGCATAAAAAATGCGCAACACGCTAAAAATCCTCCGACGTTGTATTTTTGCAATAATATAGCACAAAGCGGCAAATAAATATTTACAAAACAAAGTTCACTTGGCGAAAGAATCCACAGCGTTTCTGTTTATTTTAATTATCATACTTATATATTTCTTTGTTATGTATTTTTATTGTTTTCCAGCAGATGGAAATTAGTTTAAAATAAAAACTGTAAAACTTTCAAATAAAAAGGTTCCAGTAAATATATATATATATATATATAATTGCTTCTTTAATCTTATAATTGTTGAAATTTTTTTAATGTAAAATTCCATTTTTTATCATATTCTAAATTACTGTCTTTAAATTTGAGGGAATATTGTGCATGCGTATATACATACATTCAAATATCTTTGTAATAAACATTATTTCGATATATATATTTAAAATATTCAGCGTTATCATAAACATGAGCATACAAACATATATATATATATATATTTTTTTTTATGTATTCATATATCCTTTTTTCAAATCTTAGATGTTGAAGCTTCCGTTTCTAGCATGTAAATATAATACACATACATAATGTATAATCATATATACATTTTAAAAAATACGAGAAGATACACATTCCAGATGAAAGCTCTTCTGGAAAAGAATCCGCACGTACAAACACAGGAAGATTTTATCAGAATCCACGCAATATATCTCCGTATTCCACGAGCCACGGTAGTGAACTCGAGAAGAAAGAACTCTTGGGCATTATATTTTTAGACTCGGAGATCATTCAGATGATCATCGATGCATAACTACATAGCACACATACGTACATATGGCGAGCTACTGAATGAAATTTTAATGGAAGATTTCTCTTTGTGTCAACAGCGTATTAATTTCTCTAACGGTATCTGATGGCAGAACTTAAAAAGACTGCAAACAGACATTTAAAAGTCTCCAACATAATAAAAGAAAAAAACGCAACTTGATATAAAAAATAGATAGTAATAAATTTAATAAATAAAAAAAATTGCAAGAAATTGCATTGTTTCGTTAAAATTTCTGTTTTCTGTCTGATTCAATAAAAATTATCGATACGATGAAAGAGCTCTTTCTAAAAAATTTGCAGGAATTTATTTGAATAATCTATTCTTGATATTTTATCGATTATTTTGCGGCTTTGCGAAAAATAAGTATTCTCTTTTGCAGCGTATCAGCGTACGCTCCCAGGCTGAAGATACTCGTTGCACATCTCGTCGTTGCATTTCGACATTGTTACGTCGCTCGAGCGGGGATTCTCATTAATTATCGAGCAGATTTTGAGGTCCGTCGTGCCTCGTTAAGCCCACCACCGCGCGATCAATCTCGAGCAGGTCCCGTCCGTCGCGCAACAAAGAACCGGATCGCGCGAGTTGAGCAAGAGAATAGCCCAGAGAAGAGGAACGGATTCTCCTTTCCCGCAACTTAACCCTTCAAAAAGACACTGCTAAGCTATTTCATCATTCCATATGGACACTGGCAATATTTTAGGTATACAAATAAACACTGACACAATATTATGTCACTCCAAGAAATTAATAAAAGGTTTAAAAAATGCTAAAATTATTTTTGAAGGAAAAGATTCTTAATTAATAATGTTTGCAACATTGTGTTCTACATTCAATATTTTAATTTAATAATTTTTCTCAAGGTACCTTGAACTTCTTTCTTTGAGTTCTATTATATTGGAAAACGATTTTCATATTTCGCAATTCAGAAAAAATGTAAAAATTCTCACAAAATAAAAACATTAGTTTCATTTTAATTTTTTGTTAAACTTAACATCATTCTTAGATATTTAAATTGATTATTTTACTTGTTACTACTTTATTTTACATATATGTTCAGTTATATTTTATATATGGCTTCGGTAGATGTTTATTGTCCGTTCTATTGAACGTAGTCTTGTACTAGAGACTTTACAGTTTTATTCTAACTTCTTTCAAAGAAAGAACGTGCGTTAAAAAATGAATGACCTCACACTGAAAGAAAAAGTTTATCTTCTCGAAGGCTTCTTTTCTAGAGGAAAAGTGTAAGCTAATGCATATAGAGCTGTTGCACACAAAATTCTTTTCCTTTACAAAGAAAAAGAGTCTGATAAGAAAATTTTATTTTATGCAAGATTGAGTGATGCCCTATCATACAAGACAGGTTTTCAAAGCGATTAATGAAGATTATGGAGACCGAGTAATTGATCTGAGATATCTCAAATCTTTTCAGAGGGGGTGGAGGGATAGAATGGCCTCTCTAATCCCCAGATCTAAACCTAAGCGATTTTTTATGGGGATACATTAAAGATATTACTCCGGAAATCCGAAAACAAAGAAGGAGCTAATTGGAGTTATTAAAAAAGTAATTAATGGTATAATTATTTACAAAATTTTATCCAGTTTTTCGTAAAAGAATTGATTTTTGTTCAAATAATAACAGTTTTGAAAACATATTATTAAAATGGTTTGGTTTTTGCTAATTTTTATAAAATTAAATAAAATTATGTAAAAATTTCTCATAGAAATTCTTTACGGAATAGTATACTCAAATAAACCTGCCAAATGTTTTCTATTAAACGCAGCGCAATTTCATTTTTTTCCGATACCCGTATGAATTACAGAATAAGAGCTAATTAGTTTCAGCAACTTCCTGTGGACACCGTATATGTATATTGTCGTACTAGGTTGGGTTCGTGACTGTCACAGCGCTTTCAGTCTTTATTGTTCCTTAAATGTAGAGCAATGATAGACTGAAAGTGTCAAGACGTTGTCAGCGTCAAGACGAACGCAGTCCTAATGTATCTGAATTTGCGAATTCGAAATGAGTCGGACTGAAGAGGGAAGGATTTGAGTTTCGGCGGCGAATCCTGATGAGATTCTCGTGCGATGCGAGAGGTCGAGATTTGCCTCATTAACATTCGCCTTTTTGTCTCTATCGTTCTTTCCTTTACAATCGTCTTGCTCCCTAAGAGATCGCGTCTTTCTTCTCCCTCTTCTTCTTCTTTCCCTTCTTCCTCTTGTTCTTCTTCATCTTCGTCTTACCCTTTGCTTCTTGCCAACCGGTCGACTTTTAGTAGCGTTTTAGTCGTCCTTCCCGCTGCAACTCGTTTTCTCCTTTTTTCGAGTGGCGCGATGGAAAGAAGAAATGGCGCCGTACGAGCAAAGTCCTCAACAATTCGTGCGTCCTCCAGAAGGATCTTCTTCGCTCGGAGGAAATACTTGCAAATATAATCGCGTCGAAGAAACAAGAATTGTTTGTCAAGGTGATCCATCAGCGTAGTAATTTGTGAAACTCGTTGTCTCGAAAAATTCATGTTTGTATGTCGTAATAATTTGTGTAAACTACCATTGTTTGAAGTGGAATGATTTGCTTAAGTAGTCGCCGATTCATCGACCGTGAAATCATTTCGTTTGATTTTAAAAATAAATTTCTAAATAACTATATATGTATTAATTAAATATAAAAATAATTTTTACTAAATCATGAACATTAAAAACAATAAATCATATAGTACTGTAGTATCGAGATATTAAAATTGTTTATAATAAAGTACGAGTTTTTTTATTTTACAGTGACTGCTTACAATTATATTTTCTCTCAGAAAGAGTTTGTAACATAAATTGGAGTCACTGACAAGAATTTCGCGAGAGAAACGAATCGCGAAAGAATTTACTGGATGTGCTCGATGTTAAAAATTACCAAGAACTTTTGGATATATTATATTACATATTTTTACGTGCTCTTACATTAATTTTCACATATTAGATATTTATGATATATGCATGCTAAAAAGAAAAGGAATGAGAGAATTTGATGATTTATGAATTGCATATTGCAGACCGCGTGAGAAAATTTGAAACTAAGGAAACTTAACGATTTATCTTGACGACTTTAAAAACTTGAATTTATTTTAGAAAGAGAGATTTATTTCTAAAAAATATAGCAGAAATTAGAAATATATTTTTGATTAGAAAATATTTCTTATAATTTCTTATAATTACAAATTACATCTATGCATTTTTAAATGTTTTAAAAAATTATGTTATAAAATTGACAGAAACGTATGCAATTAATAATACAATAAAATACTGTAAATAAATGATAAAATTTATTTACAGTTTATTTATACTTAGTTAATTTATTTTAAGTAAATGTTCACGGATTTGATGTGTATTTCTCTTGTACTGATTATCGGATGGCAAATAGGCAAAAGACGCAGACAAAATCTCGTCATAGAATTCTCTCTCTTTCTCGTCCTTTTCCAGCAAAGATCATTGGCGATCGCCATGTGTAACTTGATAAACAAGTTTACTCGAGGAAGCCAGTATCTTATATATACATGCTTACACTGGGTGTTCCAAGCAGACTGAATACTAATTGTTAAACGTGCTCTGCGAAACAAAGCTGAACTAACTTACGAATGCGCTCAAAAAGGACATTGTTCTGTCGTGAATACGATTTTATACGATTTCATTTGAATGAAGTTAAAATAGTAAACTCAATATTCTTATATATTTATATATAATTATTGAAATAATAGAAATAGTTGATAACACACATTTTTCCATAATAAATTTCTATCTGCTTTAAATAATTACAATTTAACAATTAATTAAAACATATTCAGCAAAATTATTAATATAATAATTGCAGTCAATAATAACGTGCTCTTTTAAACCGTTTACAAATTTTATCATCGATAGTCATATTAGAAAAGCGAAAATTTAAATGTCAATTATTTCGAAATCTCAGAATTATTTTCCATAAATCCTACTATACTTGATAAGTTTCAAACAACATATCTTGGTTAGCATACATTGCTTGTCGTGTTCTGAACTCTAAACTTTCACACGTGTGATGCAAGACCTCCGTGCCAGTGAAATGCGGTCAGAGAAGAAAAAAATAAGACATTTTCGTTTGCAGAACCCGATTTAATTATCATGCAAGAATTCTAACACCTCGATGTCAAATAATAACAAAGCAATTAATTCGTTAGAAAATATATGTCAGCCGAGTGTAATATATTTCGTCTTATGCGCAAGCAATTAATTTTGAAAATTGTAGCGATCTGAGTGGTGATCTTTCTTGACAACTTTATTTAAATAATGATGAGATAATTTGTATTTGAATTTAAATTCCGCTGTTTTCGAAAAAGAGAAAATTTTTTAACATAAGTTCTTGATTAAGACGCAAATAGATTTGCTGTTATCTATATCATAAAAATATTAGACTAGTAGAAATAATAGTAATAAAAAATGATAAAGATATTGATTGATTTCATTTTAGATATTAGAATGAGTAATTTTAATAATTTAACACTTTAATATTTTTTAAATCATATTTTGTATTATGTACCTTCTTAATTTATGTATTATATATTTTGAAATGTGAAAGATAAATTCTCTTGTTACTTCCATTCTATTTAGATTATTCTATTTAGAAAATTAAATTTAAGAAAA
This sequence comes from Tetramorium alpestre, assembly GCA_021460005.1. Taxonomy (NCBI): domain Eukaryota; kingdom Metazoa; phylum Arthropoda; class Insecta; order Hymenoptera; family Formicidae; genus Tetramorium; species Tetramorium alpestre. Next base: position 711,841 of record JAJVSH010000079.1, on the reverse strand, counting down.
TTCTATTTAGAAAATTAAAGACCTGGAGGATAAGCCAGAGAATAAATAATTACTTGATATAATTCGAAAGTATACATAGATTCTTAATCAACTGAGAAAAGTTTCTCCAAGAGGAAAGGATGAGATCGAGACTTCTTCGACCTGTGCATTTAAATCGATCAAAAGCCGTAATCACAGAAAGATCTCGCCACAGCACATTTGGTGGCACAGTTAATCGTCTCTCGCACACGCAATTAAAGATATTAATTTCAATGCGACCGGATAAGACGATAAAATCGATTTTAGTGATCAATCGCGCGAACTCTCTCGCACTAATAATTCGAATCGCGATTGATTTATGTGCGGATACAATGTTGCTCGCTTCCATGCCGTTTCTTTTTTCTCTCTTTTCCTTTTTTTTCCTCTCTCTTCCTTTCTCGTGTTGGCAATTCGTGCAACACGCGCGTTTACCTTTGCATTCGCGAAAAATAAATGCACCGGCCACATGACGCATCCATCTTCATTTGACGGTCTTGGCCCGGGTATCACACCGACGTTTTTGCCGGCAAGAATTTGTGCGAAGCATTGATTTACTTATTTTTGCTTCTTCCCCAGCGAGGGAGAGGCGCGAGAAAGATGAATGATTTTGAATAAAAAGATTGATGCTAATGATATCAAGTACGAAGTTGAAAAATATATCTCTCCAACTTTTGAAGAAACATTTTAAAAATTGTTGAAATAAAGCTTGTTTAAAACTGTGTTTATTAAATTTGTAAAAGTTTATCACCTTTTTAATTAATAAGTCAACTTAAATCATTTTTAAATTCTTATCATTTACATAATAATATTTATAGATTAATTTTTATGCTTTACTACTCATTAATTTTATAATGTAATATTATAAATAATTTAAATTTATTTTCTAATTTATTGCATAATTTGTAGCAAGGAGGCCTAACAATAAATTATATGTGTGAGCTAAACTATAATAAATAATATTCTTGCTTATCAATAATGAATATCAATCATAATAATAAATCAATTAGAAATGTTTCGTGTACTTACTTGTGTATCACCCGTTGCGCCCAGCAACGTCGTCATTCATATCGTACATTCGGTATATTCGCATGGAACTGTGCAAAATTTCGCAAACTATTTACAAACTTCTATACAAATTATCATGCGCACAGTAACGATCACAAAAAAGCTAGCTATTCTCGAAAGTTGATTAGATTCCTTTGTCACGAATAAATTTGTCACCGTAGCTGGACAAACCACTATTTTTGTTTTTCTGATCATTGAACTGTTTTCACATAAAATTTTCTTGTACAATATAAATTTTAAACATTAATTTAAATATTCTTAACGTTGTCTTTTCTTTTTAGTTTTGATTTTTTTTTCTACAGAACTTAACAAAGATCCTAGATATCTTTTTATTCTACAAGGTCATCGGCCTAGAGATCGCGGTTTAAAGCGAGTTCCGCATCATTGGAATTGCGGTACACACCCAAGTATTTCTTATGAGAAATGCACTGTTCATATTTCACTATTTATAATTTGCAAAAAAGAATATATCCGCAATAACAAATTTAAAATAATAATAATAAATTTATAATAAATTTCCTTTATCCTCTTTCTTTATTAACAGATTTCTTTCTCGTAAAAATTATCTTTCTCCTTATAACTTCCTTTTTCTTGATAACTAATTTTCTTTTATGACTTTTTCTTTCATAAATGTTAAAATTTCTTTTTCTTCTTCCTCTTCAACAACTAATTTTATTTTCTTTTATAATATTTTCTTCCTCTTTAATAACTAGACTATAACTCTTTAATAAGTGTCTTTTATATGCCCAATTTTTCTTCGACAATTTATTCTCTTAATATCTAATAATTTTTTGTTTTCTCTAAAAATATGTACATTTTTAAATGAAAATCACAATGACGATGCGATCGGTATACGATCCGACGTGGATTCCTGATGCGCGCGTGTTAACGCTGACGTGTTTCTACTGCCAAAGCAACGAGGTTCGCTAATCGCCTCTCTTCACGACGAGTGGAGAAAAATCTTGCTCTATTCTCATTCGTTCTCGAAAGCATCGATTTACACAAATCGATGAAACTTTGCGTGAAATGTAACGCCAATCTGAATAACGCACAGTTGAACGAGACTCGTATATAAGATATCCTTAATGAGTTTCAAACATCCTCTATCTAATTTAATATTAAAATTTTATTTAAGGAATATTTTTAACAAGAAAAAAAATTTCGCAAAAATAATCATAAAAATTTATACATTAACTAATAAATTAATCTTATTAATAATTATTAATCTTATGAATATATCATAGGAAAATTATTTATTTTTATATTCTGATAATAATTAATTAAAATTGTCATCACATCTTTTATTCGTGATAATCTGGGACATTAAATAAAATAATCGATAGTTGTTTCTACTAATTATAATTTATATTGAATTAATAATTTTTTCAATAGTCAAAAATTAGTCATTTTTAGCAAGGAAACTACTTTCCAAAATTTTCCAGACAAAAAGAAAGCTTTAAAAAATAATCTAAAACAGAGATTGTAATTTCTTTGATGAAATAATTAATTTCTTAAATAATTCCACCTGTCTCAAAATGTCTCAATCAATTCTACAACTCATTATTTTCAATTTTATTATTATATTATTGTTATTTAGCAAATATTAATTTTGTTGTTCCTACCGAAGTGATTATCACTCCATTAAGATCTCGATGTATACATGTTGTCCATAATATTTCGCTCAATCACGCAGATTGGAAAATCAATGTTTTTCGTTATTCATTAAATTAATAACAGCCTCTTTGACATCATTAAATTTACGCTCACTCGATCAAAATTTTCGATTTCCACGTCATAGTATTCACATTAGTTAAGAAAATTATTTAACTATTTTGTGTATATAAAGCTATACTCTGATTTTATCAGCTCTTTTATCAGTATATCATTTCTCTACCGAAAACTATAAACAGCTTACTCTGTCAAAATCCACGTTGTTCTCCAGCTTTATCATTCGTTACTCGCATTATTGTCGATCTTGTCTCCCAGTTAACAACTCAGTTACAATATTCACATCGTCATTGTACTTCCAAGGACGATTTAAAACTTTGCCTCGTTTCCCCTTTTCTCCGAATAAAATCCGTTATTTCGGTACGACTTTCGGGGCCTCGATATCCTCAGAGCGATTCGCGTTATCATTGGGAGCGGCCTAAGAAGAGGACTTAGAATTCGCGTAGAGTTGAGCGCGGGCGTAATAAGAGACTGCCCGCTGACGGCGGTAGCCGCGGTTCGTGCCCACGAGCAGCGGCAACACGGAGGAGAACAAGGCAGGGTGAGATGACCCCTCTCCCCTCTCGTATACACCGGAAGGCTTCAGGCCTGGGCCCCGTTCCCGACCCCCGTTCCCGGCCCCAACCGCCGCGTGCGAGCGGGCCCCGTCGGCGGAGACCCTGCGGCGAATCCAAGAGCTTGTTTTGCTCACTCTTTTTCTTTCTCTCTCCCTCTCTCCTTCTCGTGTTCTCTCTTGTCGCGATGCCGCAAATGGCAGACCGAGATCGAGAGGGGTCCCCACGTGTCGGGAGGGCATATCGACTGCAGTCGATAATAAAGCAATCCCAAGTCGTCTGCATACGATGGAATATCTTTTTATTTTTTAAGAGTAATTATTTTCACTCTTTTTAAAAGTTTACTTCTTTTGTTGAATTAAAAGTTTGATGATAAAAGACTATATCTATAGATTCTCCAAGACTTCATTTCACAATTTACGCGAGATCCCTTTATGATCTAATTTTATAATTTAATTAAAATATGTTTTCGCCAGAATACAAGTAAATTTCTACTTTATATAATTTGATTTATTTGACACTTACCTCATCGAGAGTTGGGCGATCAAAATGGTGGGCCGAGTTTCTTCAGCTTCCTTAGTAGTTCCGGTTTGGTTGCCAGTGCTTTGCGGATAGACTCAATCAATACTTTCGTTTGATCATAGGGCGGAAATGGCATGCCTTCGAGATTGTAGACATAAACGAAGCCCTCGACATCAGCGACCACCAGCTGATTCCCGTTCGCCGTAAAATCGGCGGCTATCAGTCTCGCGTCATTCGTTGAAATCGTTACGGATGCCGGAATGTGTATTTTCCTATGGATGTCCCACACACAAATCTGGTTATTCACAACGCTGGCGATGATAGTGGAACACGTAGGACTCCAACAGACATTCCTCACACACGCCATCGCTGTTGACAGAGTGATGAGCGGTTCGGTAAGACCCTCGGCCCAGATCCTGATGCACCAATCGGCGCCGCAGGTCAGAAACAACTTCTGACAAAAGGGCGAGAACTCGAACGAGTAAATTGGCCCGTCGTGCGCCACAAAACTGTCCACGTGCTGATGCAAATAATTCGTGGAGCATCGATAGATGCAACCTTCGTCGGAGCCGACAAAGTAAACGTTGCTCACGATGGGATGCCTTCGGAGAATAAGGGCGCCCGGTTGGCGGCTGATGGGCACGTCATAGGCCACGCAATGATCAGTTCTAGAAACCCCGCCTAATTCACCTTCGATTCTATATAAGCGCATGATCTCCGTGGCAAAAAAATCTTCGCTCAAACGGTAGCTGTATATCCGACCATCTTGATCGCTGGTGTAGATCTGTTCTTGGTAGTCGAACTGCTCGTCACCGCCCCACCATTGAACCTGATGGAAAAATTAAAATATTATCAATTAAAGTTGCATTAAAGTCGTAGACTTCATAATTGTAAAATAAATTATACATTTGTAAAGTAAGAGAGTATAACAATAACAATAATACGAAATATGTTAATTACAAGATAGAAAAGAGCGAGATAAAAATTCTGATTATTCAGTATTTGGAAATAAACATATTTTTATTTATTAATATTCGATATGCACGTTTATATTCCATATATTTCTATATTATTGAAATTAGAATAATTATATCGCGACAATTAATTAACATTTTTACCTGCCAATGAGGCGAGCAAGCTGCCGATGTCTCTCTATGACTTTGCCTAATGACGTTCATCTTGATCGTGCTAACGTCGATTACCTTCACACTTCCATCGTAGAAACCGATAGCCAAAAGATTCGGCCGTTCTCTGCTCCAATCGATGTCGGACAGCGGACTGTCAAAAGTGTACTCGCGACCGGGTAGGCTAGGGTTCTTGGCGCACCAGATCAACAACACGCCATCGGTTCTGTCGGACCCGGTTTTAGCGCCGTAGGCGACAGCGAGGACGTTCGCGTTGACCGGACTCCAACGAAACGCGGTCACAGGACGATCGCGCACCATCTCGCATGCGAATGTCCACAGTAGGTCCAGCCCATAATCGAATTCCAGATCCAGGGCACATGGATCGCGCTTGGTTAAACCAGTAAAACGTTTTTGCGCCTCTACGAATACATTATACGCGATAATACGTTCCATCACACGTACTGCATCGAGAAATTTTGTCTCCCTACAGATACGAGACAATTGCTCCTCAGGGCTTTGATCGGAGGTCGTTTCAGGCTTGGGGAGCTTGTATCGGAGTTCCTGTTGTAGAAATATATTTATAGAAATTTTCTCGAAAATTATAGAATTATTGTTTATTTTTCATCGATCTTTATTCAAATAGCACAGATAATTGTTATGAACTCAGAAAGGATATACTTTTTTAAATTCTTTATAAATTTATGAGCGTAATCTGTTCCAAATAAACACAAAAGAAATCCTTTCAAAAAAAGATTCCATAGAAGAATATAAAAAGAATTCCTTTTATATTTGAAAAAGGGTTCAGAATTGGTGACATAAAAGCGAATTCTTTTTGAACTTTAACAATATTTTTGGAACAGAAATGGAATAGAAAAAGAATTAATTTAATTTTTCGCAAAATTAAAAAGAATCCTTTTGAATTTTTTGTGCTGTCTGGATATTTATCTTATTATTTTATGGATATTATTTTCCAAAACGTCGAAAATTTAAAAACTTGAGAATTTATTCTTTTATTCTTTAATTCTTTTCCTGTGGCATATTATATGTAAAAGATGTTTTATATTTACTATATTTTGAATCTTCTTTCATATTAAAAATTCTGTCTGATAAAATTAAATTAATTTTTCGTTTATAAAACTAAAACAATATTTATCGATAGCTTTTTAATTATACAAATACATTTGGCATATATACAAACATATTCTTTCCTTTTAAAGAAAATGCATAAAGATAATGCATTGCTTTAGAAAAAGAGTTTGTAATTGCAACATAACTTACCTGCGCTTCTCGCATCCGCCGCATCGATTCCTTCGTGTGTACAATCATACATCCATCTTTCTCGATCATCAGCTCCGGTGCTGCGTACGTATCGTGAATTACCCAGTTATTCACGAACATCCCCTGATTCCTGCGAGGCCTCAGGCCGCAGTAAGTGCCACGCGATTTCGTCAGCACACATACCGTCTGCGTCGTGACGTTTAACAGCTTCCGATTAGAGCCTGGTCCCACTGTCACGTATTCGTAATTCTCGTTTTCCTGTTCAAGCGCCTGTCCCTCGGGCGTTTGTAGGTCCTCCGTCATCTGCGGCATCTCGAACACGAAGAACGTCGGCGTCTCCTTTAAGGTAATCGTCACCGTTTCCGGACGCGTCGTGAATATTGCCGAGTCGTCGCTGTGAACACATTACCCAGGTAAGAAACTTTTGCAATAAATGCACAGATATTGCATCTTTTCATTCACAACGTTTCGCACGACGTGTCATAAGCTGATTCTGCAAAACGCATATCTTTTGCTAAAAAAGAATTTTATAATTTTAAATATTAAATTGTAAATATTGAAAAAATTATGAAGAAAAATTATTTAAAAAAATAAAAGAATTAGTTATTATTACTTTAATAATAATTGTACAATTTTATGTTGTAACGGTTTTTACAATAATTACAAAATTAATTATTACTGAATATATTCAATATACTTAAATGTATTCAGTAATAATTATGCTAAGATAATTCGCTCTAATATTACAATTATATAATTAAATTTAGAATTAAAGATTTTAAAAATTAGACTTATTACACAATACATTATATTTAAAAATTAAAATGATGCTAAAATTGTTTTGCATGCATTTCCATTTGGGTAATTATTATATTCTATCATATTAAATTCATCATATTTTACATAGATCTCTTGATAAAAATTCGTAATGTGCCGAAATTGAATTTCCATCGCTTGAAAGTCAAAATGAAATCAAAATAATATTAATTGTCACACCTAGGCAGAAAAAATGGCAATGGCGCAGCGTCTTCGTCGTCCTCCGTAGACGGTAAAGAAACGCTAACCTGCGTCGACAACAGACTCTCCAGCTGCAAATCGGACAGCATCGACTTAAGGATAACGGAAGAACTGGTTCTCAGACCGCTGATCGAAGGAGATCCCATCAATTGGGAGCTACTTCCGGTCTGGAACAATCCGATGGTCTCGAAAGCAGTCATCTGGTTCTCGTCGATGGTGCTGAAGGCCGTGTGGACCAACGGCTTCGGTGTCACATCTACATTCTCACGGATGATCCGAAGAGCCTGTCGCTGCTGAAGAAGCGCCGAAGCGACATTCCGATCGCATCCCGTCTTGCGAACTCGTCCGAAAGCGCTGAGCTTTATTTTGGACGAAGTGACGCTAGGAATCCTCGATGATGTCCGCTGCGGTGACTCCAAGTCGACGCTTTTCATTCTGCGAACAGAACAAAAGAACTAAAGCTGCGCAAACCGAAGCTTCCGAAGCGACGTTTTGAGATTGATTAGAGACGCGAGAGAGCTTTTACCGCCATTTTCTGCGGTTCCTTGGAGACGTTTAATCAATTTCCCGATATGTAGGAACCGGAAAAGAGAGAAGAAAATAAAATATATCTCCTCTAAAAGGAGGCAAAAACATATACCAAGTACAGATATAAGAATTTAAAAAGATGAAAACTTGTATATTTTGTTATAACTTTCAAATATATTTTTTAAAATTAGTACTATTTAAAATGTAATAATTAAATTATATTGCGAGCAATGTATGTGATTCTTATTTTTATTTTATTGAATCCAATACAATTAATTAATACATATTAAAATGAAATTCAAATTTCCATTCAATTTTATAAAAGATTCTATTCTATATGTGAAAAAAGAAACGTGGATTTCATACCTGTCATACCTACGCAACGTAGCGATGTGAGCATACGTCGCGAATGCGTCGGGTTATGGCTCACGCACACAGACCGTGCACAGGACACGGCACCGCTTGCCGCGCGGCGGAAGTTGGGTACAGTAGCCAATCAAGTCATCCGCCGCGAGGAAAAAAGTTAAATTTGATCCAACTTTGAATGCGCCTTAGAAAATATTTCACGAGATTGAAAATCAACCAGTCGGGACGAGGTGGATTAACGCGGAATTATCCGATTGGTTGAAAGCTAATCCACCAACTAGCTATCAATTTAATAAAGATGGGAGCTCGGTGCAAGTGCAGGTGCACTCGCTACACCCGCACTGAGCGGACAGCATTTCTGCCCTCCGCTATACATAGCGCGTTCTACGTAATATTCTACCGTGATCGATAAAACTGCCCTGAGATAGCGTAAGCGATGATATGTCAAAAACGCCGAACGTCGTAGGATCTACGAGCGATGCGAGCGAAAGGATAGGAAGGCGCGCGTGGAGAAGCGCGGAGAAGATAGTAGCGAGGCGACAGTGACAGGGGAGGCGCAGGGAATGACGGAGCGACAGCGGATGTGGTAACAGCTGTAGCTGCGAGCCTCTCGGAGGATCTTGGGATCGGGCGAGATCGTGCGCTGGTGTTTTCCCCGTGACGCAGCAGCCGCCGCTGCCGCTGCCGCGTGAGTCGTGCCTCGTGGTGCCTCGTGGTCGCCCCGCGCGCGCGGAGCGTCACCGTCTCGAGAGTGCGAGACTCGCCGCGGATCGCGGCGCCGAGAGTGACCGAGAGCGGCCAGTGCGGGTTGGCCGAATGCGGTCGGCGGAGGACTCGTACGCAGCCGTGCGCCTCTGACGCGCCATGTCGCGCGTTCCCAGCTGATCCGCACGCACATTTCCCCGCAGACGGCCCGATCAATTGCGTAATTTGGCCGCCGAGAGAAGCGCGACGTCGAGGCCGCGCGTCTGCCTTCATGTACGTGATCCGGTCGTGATTCAGTGCGATCCGCGTGAGAGCTGCCGCGAGAATGGCGGAGCTGGATGACTTGTTTCACACGGATCAATATGTAGGGCCGGAGCGGCTCACCGATCTATGCTACAAACTCATCTGCGAGAATCTCGACATTATCTCGGTAAAGGGGAAACGCGGCCACCGCATGCTGCGCAAGGGGATTACCTTCCCGAGCGAGATATGCGACAAGATTATCGAGTACGCGCAGCGCAGTGAGGCTACCGAGGACGACGATTGCTTCTTCTCCATCTTCAAGAATCTGGCGGCCACCCGGCTCAAGCACGTCAAGATCTCCAACTGCAGCCTGACCGACACCTCGGTCCAGACGCTCGTCAGCCACAAGCTCTACGACTTGGAGCTCACCGATTGCAGTAACGTTACGGAATTCTGCATCGAGCACATTAACGCCAATTCGGAGAACCTACAGAGTTTGGCCTGTCATGGAACTTCGATAATCGTACCTGTACCTTTAAACACCTGTAAGAAATCAGCTGTTATATATTCAGATTATATATAATCAGCCGTTATATTCTATCGTGACGCGATCCAACAAACGGATTGTTTGAATCAAACTGATTAACCTTGCTTACAGCCTCATCCATCAATTACTATGAACGAGGATACGTTTTCAATACGCCGAATTTAAAACGTCTGTCATTAGGATATATAGGAATACCTTCGTCGGAATATTTACTGCTCCTAGCAGGATTAACGAATCTGACGCATCTGAATTTGTCCAATAGTTGTAACATTGATACCTTTGAATTTTATCATCTGGTACCAAATTTAGTATCCTTAGCTTTATACAACGTTAAAGTCAATACCGACCCAAAATCTTTTGTTAAGAATATCTGCCAGTTGAAGAATTTAAGGTATGATATAAAGTTTTGATTTCTATAAATAATATAGTTGCAAAGCTTACAATTAGTTATAAATTTTATAATATTTATAGATATAGATACGATACGAGCGATGTGCAAACTATTCAAATCGAATCGAATGGTCTAACATTTGGTTTGATTCGAGTTTAAACTTGTATAATTTGAATCTAAACTATTAGAAAATTTCGAAACTAAATAGTTCAAAAGTATATCATGTATATCAAGCTTATAAAATTATATTTCACATTAATAAGCAAAACATAATGGCCATGTTAATGTATATATGTATATTTATGTTATTTTTTCACATCAAAATATTCTCTTATTATCTATTATATTTTTTAAAATTCAATCTAATAATATTAATAATTAATATTACATATTAATAATCTAATAATAATAGTTATATTATTAAATAAAATTATGTTTCAATGATTTGATTTGATTCGATTGGACATAAATTCTCAATTCGCACATCTCTAGCAAATACACAGCCAAGTGATATACACAATTAAGCTTGTTAGACGATATTTGACAATATGTATGTATTTACATAGAATATTTTTACAGGCACTTGGATATTTCTCAATCGAATTATAAACAGGGAAGTTTTGATAATCCCAATAAGATTCTAGCTGACCTAGTGAATGGTCTACCCCAATTAGTTTCTTTAGACATCGGTGGTACAAATCTTGCGGGAAGAGGCGTAGCTGAACGTCCGATCGATACGAATATCGAGGATACCAATTTTGGGCAGCTTTCTGATATACCAGGACTCGCATCTAGGATACATAAGCCATTACAATTTTTAGGACTTTACGGAACTGCTCACGGTGCTTGTAGAAGACATGATATACCAGCGAAAGTGGTAAGATATACAAGAAGTACTATAATTCGCGCGCTTTAATCATATTTAACAAAAAAAATGTCAAGTATCAAATCCACGTATAAAAATTTAAATTTGTTGATTGTAGTAAAAAAATAATAGATAAAAATATTATCTTTAACTTATCTACTTATTTTCTCGCGGATTGATTTAGGTGGCTGGTGATGCAAATGAAGATCAAATACTGATCGCAGCTCATGTTTGCATGGACAATAAGCAAGAATTACTGCAAAAAATATTGAGCGACTTATATCATGTGTTTAGATTTGAAAATTGTCATAGAATGGATCAAGCATTGTGTACTGTTTTGGAAGCGATGGAAAAGCATCCAGCTCAGAAGCATATACAAATATCAGGAAGGTATGTATGTGCATAGGCGCGTATTTTATAATGTATAAATTGCCTATTGTCAAGTAAAGCAACTGCAATTTGAGAAAACGCCATTAAATCTGTGCTTACAATTGCAACTTTAATTTTATATCATATATATTTCAGCGCTACGTTATTTTACATAGTAAAAATGAAGGAAAAGGGTGAATTAGTAGCGCGAATGAAGAGAAGGATTATCAGTACTCTCCTTGCTGGTATGAGCACACATCGGGACGAAGAGACTATGATGCGGAATGGTTGTTTGGCATTGTGTCAATTTCGCATACCACATGATGTGGTTTGTATCATTTTCTAATTTTTTTTTTAATTTATGTGCGATCAAATATTAATATTTCATATTAAACTCTTGTAAGATTGTTTACTAAAGAAAAGTCGCGTTTTTCTTTATCAAAATGTACATTCTTTATATATAATAATCGAAGTTATCATTTTGATAATAATATAATTATCATTCATTTCCATAGATGTCGAATTATGAAACCCTTGTAAAAGTGCTTTTACATTCAGCCAAACATTCAGAACCTGAAAGTTTTGTCCAAAGAATCGGCATATATCTATTAAACTCTTTAGCTTGTCAAGTGGAAGGTAAAGAGAAAAGATTGCTCGGCAAACTGGGTTGTGTTAAAACTATGTTAGACTTGGTGGAGTATAGGGTGGAGACGAATATATTTGACGATGTATTAGAAGTCGCATGGTCGACTATGTGGAATATGACAGACGAAACATCTATTAATTGTCAACGATTCTTAGACGAAGAGGGCATGGCACTTTTCCTCAAGTGTGTACAGGTATGTGTTTTTACAATATGTATACAATATATATTTACAATTTTATATTTTTTACAATTTTTATAATATATATGTGACAGAACACGATATTAATAATAGTAATAGATAAGCGGATAAAAGCTATATCAACGTCACCTAATGTTACTTAGATCTATAAAATTCTTCTGTGACTTCTCGCTAAATGTAGTATATATTTAACATGAGGTTTTGAACCCGAGACTCTTTCGTTTCCAATCATTTGCATTAGCACGAAGCCATGCATCATCACACTAAAACACATACTTAAACTGTAATTTTCTGTTGATAATATTCTATCGTATATCTAGCAATATCCACATAAAGAAGAACTGTTGAGGAACATGATGGGTTTGCTCGGCAATGTAGCAGAAGTCGAATATCTTCGGATTCATCTTATGCAAGAACGATATGTAATCGTTTTTGCCAATCTATTACGCTCTAATAGTGATGGAATCGAGGTTTTGTATTTCCCTTTTCCTCTATTTTTTTTTTAATTCTAATGTGCTCACAAATAAATATATTTTTCGATTTATATAGGTTCCATACAATGCTGCTGGTATATTAGCACACATGGCATCTGATGGTATTGACGCTTGGACAATAGAAAAACCAACTCGCAAAGAAGTTCTTAAATACATGGTGCAAGCAATTGAAAGTTGGGACTTAAATGCAGAACGTAATATCAACTATCGCTCGTTTGGACCATTATTACGCCTGCTGGATGTATATCACACACCTCCGTGTCAACATTGGGCTGCTTGGGCACTTGCCAATCTCACCAAAGTATACTGTATGTATGCAATATTAATATTCATACTTATGACGAATCATTTAGAGTATCGGCTACCTTGCTTTATTTGGCTCTTGTTATTTTATGTAATATGATCAATGTTTTTTAGCATTCAAATACTGTGCATTGGTAGTAAAAGAAGGAGGACTGGAGAAGCTACATACAGTGATAGCAGATCCCAGACCCTACGAACGTATAAAAGAACTCGCAAATTTGGTGATTGAAAACTGCTGTCAATATGAGAGCCATTCCGACGATGTAAATGTTTCTCATTCTTCCTTAGATGCGGAATATAGTCTGGATGGCTAAAAAAGATTTTAATAACAACATTATGCATGTTTGCATAACTTATATCATCTCTTTAGACAAAACAAATTATGATATTATCATAACTTGGACGGATAATAGTGAAGGAATAATTACATAAACAAATTCAGATTAAACATGAGTATGTTACATTAACTTGATAACGATAGATTTGTTCTTTGTACCTATGCTATGTCGTACATAAAAAAAAAACAATTAAAAAGTATAATTAGACGGAAAGAAAAAGAGAAACACGATAAAACGTACAAAGAGTTTGGCTACAAAGAACAAATCTATTTTTTTCAATAAAGTGGAAAGGAACGGATGCTCAATATTATAGTTACAAAGGTTGTGTATGCATGCGCGGGAGTGTGTGTGTGTGTGTGTGAATGTGCACGCATGGATTTGTATGGAAGTATTGTGTATGGAAGAATGCGAAGTATTTTGAAACGACTATTCAATTATCCACAAATATTTATCTTATTACATTATTGCCGGTAATTAATGATTGATTGAACCGAGGATCTTTCATCTAATCGATATACATACGGTGTCACAAATGTTTTGCCATGAAAAAATCGTACTATTTCGAGCAACAGTACGCATCATATTTAAATATTTGTGTATCGTAATTTAATTGTTTGTTGTCAAACAATTGAAAACTAAACTTTTAAAAATTTTTAATTTAAAAACGGACTGAAGATGAGCTGTTTATTTATTTTTTTATCGTATGTGTTTACTCACATGTATGTAAAACTCACCAATGCGCCAAACTCAGGTAGAATTTTGATAGTGCATTTGTCATGCCGTGTGTATGTATGTATGTACATACATAATTCGCTTTTAATGTATAATCGAGCCTCTACACTTACTCCCTTGTTCTTTAATTGGTTAAATTTTCTAAAATAATTAGTGAAACTGCGAACACGTTTGGATAGGATGTTAGGAATGACAAGAGAGAACAAAGAGTTCATCCTGATAAAGTAAAAGTAAGCAGGTTCGACTATAAAAAAGCGAGAATGAATAATCGCAGCTAAGATTTGCACGCTTATTATATATTTGTCTTTAACTAAACATATTAACTTTCGTATGATATGTGGATGTTTATTCCGGTCTTTTTTTTTCTTTCCTTTCTTTGCTTCTCCCTTTTCTTGTAGATAATATATAGCGTAGATAATTCATTCTCACGTATTATACTAGGACTTTTCCAACACAAGGACGTGACAAGCTTAGAAGAATTTTGCGTGTAAATAGAATTACGAAGGAGCAGTACATTAGATTTAAATGTTTTGTATGTTATCGTTATAATTATACCATTAAAGCCCCCTGAGAAAATTAACTCGATTAATTCCCAATTACACGGATAAACGTATACTTTCAACGAATTTCCAGATTTTGTCTTTTCATAGATTCTTATTCAGCGACAAAGAATGCGCGAAGAAATAATTGCAGCGATTGTTACCAGCGCCGTAATATGACGATGTAATCAACGCGTCAATGCATACCCGGTTTGTTCGATGTAAAATATAGTATTATCTAAAATCATAATGTATGCATTTATTCTCTTTTTTATCCTTATTTTTTTTCAGAGAACGTAACTATTTATAGGCTTAGCGATGCAAATTATTCTGGTCCACAATAATAATATTTCAATGAAATATAACAATAATAATGTAAAATCAATTAGTAATTACGACTAATAATTATAATTTCAAGATCGATAATTATAATTTAATAATCAATGCTATATTATTTCATTAACATGAACAGAATGATAAATTTTTTGTTATTTAATATGTAGGGAAAAATTCGATAAACCATAAAATATGTCTAAAAATAATTTCGAAGTCTTTTTCTAATGTCTATTTCTACCACGGCAGATTAACTTTAATCACGTTTAATTTACTTCCTATCTTTTGATAGTCCTAAGAATTAGAAAAAGATGAAAAGTAAGTTAAAAACCGAGACCGAGATTAAAGCTAATCTATAGTAGAAATACGACATAAGAATTAGAAAGAAATAAAAAGTAAGTTGAACCGAAATTAAAGTTAAATCTAAATTAAAAATAGAAATCGTCCATAAAACGTGCTTTTTCATGCTGACGCTTTGAGTCCGTAGACATTACGTGATTAAAAATATCACGTGTTATTGGCATCATGATCGGCATATTTTTGTCACGTGATGTCTTCCGACGCTGAAATAAAAGAGTCGAGCGTTTGCATAAAAAAGCGCCTTAACGAGATAACCCCACTATTCTGACGTCCACGTGCATCATTGGACGACTCCCGGCGCTCCAATAGAAAGGTTTATTTTCTAGGGACAAAATGTCGTCGACCAAAGTCCCTAAGAAGTTCGTTCCGCCATTGGTTGTCGGACGCGACCGACGCCATCGAGAATTGTGCCTGCCGACATTTTAGAGTTCTCCATGGCTGCTCGATGAACGTCTCTGTTTGATCCGGCTTCGTGCGAGTTTTTCGGAAGAGGCTCGGCGATTCCGCGTACATCGACGCGCAGCTCGTGCGCCAAGCCAGGCCCAGCAGAGTTAACTCGTACGCATTCACGTACGGAGGTGTCGAGAGACGGGACCTTGGTCGCGTTCTTGTGGAGCATTCTCGGGTAGACGGGAGGCTGCGACTCCCCGCGGCACAGGTGAGTCTTCCACGCTGCAGGTCGCACGTCGCGAGGTAGACGAGAGGTCCGAGGCGCGCGGCCATTGCTTCCGTCGGTCGCGTAAACCGAGGATTATCAAAACCCCTTCGTGAAACTCCCGTAGCCCTCACCCCGCGCGGCGATCCGGTTCCCCGGGGATCACAAGGGGCACGAGAGAGTTCCGGTTCCCCGCCGATTCACGGCGCGACGCCGTTGCTGGCGCGGAGATCGGGATTATCGTTCGACGCGGATTACTCTTCCGATTCTCGAATTTTTCCCTTTTTTCTCTCTTTCTCGCCTCTTGGAGAAGAGTCGTTCGCGGATTTCGCGCAGAGCTGCAGCATCCGGCTTCAGTCTGAGCTACCCAGCAGACAGACAATATTACAGTAATATTGTAGCAGCGTTATAACATTGCAGCAGCATCATCGGTTTTGCAATATTGTCACAATGTCATTGCAATATTTTACGTATGCTGGGTATAATCGCGGGGAATCGGCGAGACTGGCTAATCTACACAGTCATTTGGGCCTGGCGAGCCCACGGATCTGAGCTCACCATACACTGCAGATATACACAAACAGACATACTCAACATACGTACTCTGGTACACACTAGGGTCTAGGGTTGCGTTCGCTTTGGGCGTTCACATGCTGAAAGCGTCATTCTATCCTTCGATATATAATGAGCAATAAAGAAAGAATTACGCTTTCAGCACGTGAGCGTCCAACACGTCATTCTTTCCTTATTGCTCATTATATCGAAGAAGGATAGAATGATGCTTTCAGCACGTGAGCGCCCAAGGCGAACGCAGCCTAGAGGTATTAAGGAACCGTAGTGTTGGAATCTACAGGAGATATATAATAATTTGAGATATCAGAGAAAAGAAAGTCCTAAGTAAGATAGCGTGGAGTGCTAAATGCCAGAGTCACGGGCAGCGGCACATTAACCCCCCTCCCCCCCCCCAAAAACGAAAGAAATATATAATTATGGGGAGGCTACCCGCGACGTATGCAATTTGTGCGCACATGCTTTGTATGTATAAAAATATTTATTTTGTTCATAGCGACGCTGTATCAACTACAGCCCCTTTCTCTTTCTCTCTCTTCTCGCTCATCGATAAGTTGCAACCATGAGCTATGGTTACAACAAATACAGGTAATGTATGTTTAATCACGCCGCGCGTTTGCGTTTTACCCGTCGATCAAAATCGATAAATGATCTATTTCAATGGCACTTTATTTGAGCGTCTCGAGTTTAATGTCTCTGCCGTGCCACGTGCTTTTTCTAAGTACTTGCACATTAATATTTTGTATGTACCAGCAAAATTTTTAATTCTTTTACATATAAAATCAAGTATGTCAAGATTCAAAACATGGATAAACGCGATAACGAGAAATGTCTTTCTCGGTTTCTTTTATAGTTCCACCATGAGTTCTCGCGGTCGCGGATTTAGTTCTCGCGGAGGTGGTTCTTACAGGGGCCGGGGTGGCGGTGGAGGAAACGAGTGGAATGGTGGTTCGGCAGGAGGGAACATGTCTGGCAGAGGGGGATACTCATCTTCCAGGGGTGGCAGATTTAATAAATACTCAACGACGAGCTATGATTCTAGATCGAAATATAACTCAGGTAATATATGAGCGTTAGATATTTAATAAGAACATACATATGGGCTGGATTCCGTAAAGCGCATATGCGCGCATTTTTCTATACTAAATGTTACGTATATTGTAGAAGATACATGTGCGCATATGCGCTTTATAGAACGCAGCCCTCGTTTGAAGAATAGAGAAAGTGTGCGCGCGCACACACTTTGAAACGTGTTACTGAATTGGAGCTATGCTCCATGTGGCGTTAAGAAATGTTTCAAAGCATTCGATTGACCAATTCAGATATAAATCTAATTAGATATAAATAAAAGAATAGCTAGATATAAATCTAGCAATAAATGAAGCACAGTCTAGAGATTTGTAGAAGACTTGTTCGCATCGCATGTCCCAACATGCTCCTGTTTGCCCCGTGCTGTAATACAGCGCCCATTAGATAATACAGCTATTTGGAGTAAATGGAGCATATTGGGGCATGCGACGCGAACAAACCTTAAATTGACAATTATGAAACCTTATGTTTACAGAACACGTGTTACATATTTTTAAAATGGAGTAAATAAATATTTCAATATCGCCGACTTCTCTTTTTACAGAATAATGAAATATAAAGAAAGAGCGTTGAGAATCAACGCGTTTGAAATTAATAAGTTCGAACTTGTTGTGATAGCGCACTAATTTACAATACCGAAAATACTATACCGGGTTCGATTCCTGGCAAATTTTCAAAGAAACTTTCGTCTCTTCTTGGAAGACAATAGAAAAAGAAAATAGAAAAAGCACCGAGAGTATCTTGCCATTCAAAATATTTTTAATTCTCTTTAAAAGCCATTCGGAACTGGCGTTAAACTGTAGGTCCTGTATATCTATGTATAAGCAACCTGTGCTCACCACAGATATGCGAAAGAGGTTGCTTCGCCTGAATCAGGCATAGGACTAGGATTCAGGTTTGGGGGCAAAGTTAGCCTACCCCCCGGTAAAACAAATAATTGCTCACAGACCCAAAATCAAGTCTCGGAATGACATCAACCTCACAAAAGGCTGAATAAATTTGATAAAAAAAACAGACTTCAAGTATATCTTAAGAGGAAGAAAAGAAAAACTTATTGTATGAACTTTGTTCAAATATATTAATTTTAACACCCACCTAAACTCGCGTTGACTTTTCAATGCCTTTTCTTTATATTTCGTTCTTTTTTATTTCCAAGAGTCCTAATTTAATCTAAGTTTTGTTTTCTTTACAGGGTCGGAAAGATATTCAAGCAGAGGTGGTCGTGGCGAACATTCCAATAATTATAAAAGGCCTCGTGTAAGAAAACATAGAATAAAATTATAGAAAACTCTCAAAAGCGTTTTTTACAGCATCTAAAGTATTAAAATACTTTTTTCTTTTTGCAGGACTCGTATTCTGGAAGAGATGATCATCGATCGTCTAGTGAGTCAACGCGTAAAAGAATAAGAAGCGATTCTTATCAGGTATGTATCTATCCTCTCTCTCGCCCCTCTTTTTATAATCTCCTTCAAACATTTCTCTATCTTGTAAGATAATAATTTGAGAGAAAAGTGTAGTACGTCATCAATATGCAATGCTCTGAAATTGAAATGATATTTCTCTAATTGAATTTTCACAATGAAAAATTGCTTTCAATAGAAGATTTAAATGTTATGTAATGTAATTGAGTATTAACGATGGTCCTGAAAGTTTATCACTTCTCGATTAAAATATAACGTCAGTGAAAGAATGAATTGCACAGAGGAATATCAAATGATTTCAGGACACTCGTATATAAGAAAGATTGATATACTTTAGACGAAACATTCATAAGTTATCATACTTTCCTTTCAAGCAACGCGAACCAACGGCTTCTCGAACACTCGTTCTTTTTGCGTTGGGACGCTACTGCAGTGGAACGCTACAAAAACGTCAAATTATTAAAAGATGAATCGTTAAAAGATGAGATATACCTAGATGGTATTTATGATATATTGATGATTTGTGATATTGCCCGCTGTCCGCATATATCTTATTAAAGTTTGAGAGCTATTTGAAAAGTCGATGGACAATCGAATGGATAGACGTACGTGCGAGTTGCATCATGTTATTCCCCGTTAGAGACCGATAAGCACAATTAAGCCGATTTATTACGCAGTAACCAGAATAGAGAGTATAGAGAAATTGTAGAGAAATAACGTACAACGTCCTCGGGCATCGCCTTACGGCATGGAAGTGTCATCCATAAACATCGTGTAATCAATTATTTAAATTATGTCAAATGCTAAGTTACAAGAGCATAAAAATTTTGAATAACATACGTTTGTAGACCTTTCCAATCGTATTGGGACACGTTTATCGACATTTTACGTTAAACATGACAAAAAGGGAATTAGGAAAGATTAATGTCTAATGTATGCATATCCCTACAGAACGATGGAAAGTACTTGGACATGCATGATACATGTGGGGGAGACGTGAGCGAAAGATGCATATATGGATGTGTGGTGGTACATACGTATACGTTATATTGTCCAAACTATCTCTATTATCAGACGCAACTATGCACAAATATTTACAAATATGATTACGTACATAGCGACAGCTTTGTTACTTTCGTTCGATTATCATCTTCGTGTATATGAAAGATTTGACGCATCGCACCTAATAACAGATAATTCGACTAAGTTGAAAAGGTCTATTGAGAGCATTATACGTATTATATAATATAATACACGCATCGTTGAGTGGCGAGATAGAATTTGTTAGCTCGAGGGAAGCGAGCGCTGCTACTACTCCCAAGATTGCATATATGAGTGAGATTAGCAAGTACATTTATCGCACGATTACGCGAAGTCACGTAAAGAGGCATTTAGGGATTCTTGATTATTTAGGGAAAGTCAAATTATATATCTAGGTGCACATACGATGTGCATAGAGTAACTGCAATTATTAATCCCATATGACTGCGACGGTCATGACACGACTGAACCATTTTAAACGATAAACGATTAGCACTGCATGCACGTGATAACCGAATGATGAAATGCAAATGGATTTTGAAAAAACTGAAAAATAGAAACACACCAGTTCATTATTCAGCCGAATAATTGCTATTAATCGATGAATCAATTTTTTATTCGGTCGATTGTGAGTTAGTCAGTTAGCCATTTAGTCAGATCACTCGATCAATCCATCAATCGATGTCAGTCGGTTAGTCACTCGATTAGCCCAGTTGGACAGTAGCGATTAAGAGTTAAACGTAGATATACACGTGTGTGTAGAAAGATCGGCAAACGAGAGGCAAACGAGGTAGGAAAGGGGAGAGGATGGATGTGGTATGCCTAAGCACACATACGTGTATACTTGTATATGTTCGTAGAATAAAATGTAAGAGAAAACGGACAGGAAACGAAAACAAAAAGAAAGGAATGCATAGACGGAGGACACAATTAAATTTGATTTGGCAGGGTGGAGGTAGCGGTAGCGGCTCACAGAGGTATTCGTCGTACGCTTCATCTACGTCGGCGCCCTACGACGATAATAAGGGATCGTCATCTTCCGCCGTATACGAGGACAAGAGACCGAGCGAACGCGCGTCATCGTACCACCGTTCTGAGGATCGTCATTCTGCTTCACGGAGCTATGCGCCTCCGCCACCCCCTCGGATTAGCGAAATGGCACCTCCTCCGACTCAGAGATACACCTCGAGTCGAGGCAGAATATCGCATCAGAGTTCAAATTACAGAGGTCGCATTTCGACCCGCGGCACCGGCGGTAGAGGTGGTGCATTTCATCGTGTGAGCTCTCGCTCGGACGTCCTCATGGCTCGCAAGCGTACTCTGCACTCGATCGACTATCGTCGAAAGCTGCTAGGCTCACGCTCGCGAGACTACATCCAGCGTGTGCGCATGACTACTACCAAACTACGCAGGAGGTAATTTATTAATACAGTCACTTACCCAAAAATAAAAAAAATAAAAAAAAATCGTACGCAAATACTATCTTCGTAGTCTGTGCTTGAGTATTCCTCTTTGAGGTCGGTTCATGCAAACCGACTCTCGGTCGATGACCTGAGCGTCGCAAGACAATGATTTAAATGAATGCGAACGAACGCATGCGTGAATAAGTGCCTAGTAAGTAAATCGATTGATAAAAAAAAATATCAAGAAATGCAAACAATCTTGAAACTGCCGAGAGAGAGAAAGAGAGCTTTTTGCAGGGTTCTAATAAAGAAGAAATCAATGATGATACGTATAAACGCAATATACGTGTGTATGTGTGTATCATCAAAACGCAATGTAATAACTTTCGATACGAGAGCTAAAAAATAATTGTACTTTACTCGTCACGAGATGTAGTTCTCTTTAAAGTTTATAGCGGTATACGACTATACTATTTATATGTTTTTTGGCACGACCGAGAGTGTGCGAAGAAGTCAGAACGCGATGAAAAAAAAAAAGAAAAATGAATAATAGACACTTTTAGCGTACACTACGAAACGCATTTCACATTTTGGGACATAAAGCCGAGGTATTAAACCGATACTATCGCGATATTTTCTACGTATCATCTATAAGCAAGTTTTGCTCGATGATACAGCGAAAGACAAAGAAGCACGAAAACAAAAACGGAATGCTGGAAAATAATATAAGTCAAAACAAAATTGCTGTGTCATTAGTAGCGGTACTACTAGGCTACCCGGAAGTAAAAAGGACTCGGGATCCGGGACCAGCGTGAAGGACAAGGATAGAGAGATGGCCAAAGCCATTAACGCAGAATTTTCCGATGACGATGAGGAAGATGATAATAAGAGTAATTGGGACGACGAAGAAAAGGTAATTCGACAATGGCGTTACACGAGTGTATCAAACGTGTATCGTGGATTTAAATAAATTTATCTAGCTCGGTCATGAATGTATATAACATAAAAATAAAAATCAGTAGTCACAGATGCAAAGAATTGTTTTATTAATTGTTTTTAATCGTTGCTGCTTAAAACCACATGGATCTCTAGCACTCTTTCTTTCAAACAATAGTCTCGTTGAGAATTTTTTTTATAATATTTAACAATTAAATAAATATATAATATTTTATGTTTTTAAATATGACACATAATATCCTCTTGCATGTTTGACTAATTTTGTAATATTTCTTGTGTGATGAACATTAACATAGCCGCACGAACGCGATGAAGAAGAGGACATGGAAGAGGAAGAGGAGAAAAAGAAAAAAGAGGATAAACGTAAGAAGGAAAAACAAGATAGAGAAAGGCAACACACCGAGGACGAGGAAGAAAAAGATGATGATATTAAAGAGGAAGACGATGATCAGAAGCGAGAAGTGAGAAGTTTTAGTCCTACTATTTACTATTTCAATTACTGTTACTATTATTGTCATTATCAATATTTTCTTTTATTTGTTAATTTAATTAGGAGGATGAAGAAGATGATGGTGACGATGAGGAACGTGAAGAGAATGAAAAAACGGAACGTGATAGAACTGAAGATTCCGAAGAATTGCCAAGCAGACGGGACGGTAGAAAATTCATAAAATTGAAATGTCCGCATTGCGCCCATCACAGCGTCACGTTCAAAGAATATTCGCTCCATCTGTTCTCCGGCCGTCATAGCGCGGCGATGAAACGTATCGCTGCTCGGCATAAGGTGACACTTACGCGTATGCGAGTTGTCCAACGGCAAGAGCAGAGACGTATCGAGGCTCGTGACGCAGCACGCGGCACCCTACCTTCCCGCACTATGTTCTGTGCCATTTGCAAATTGAATTACCGTTCCTTGAAAGCTGCTCATCAGCTGTCCGAATCTCATCGTCAAATGAAACGATTCTTGACGCCATTCTGTCGTGTTTGCCGTATCCAATTCCGCTCGCCAATGTTCTTTGAGACACACATGTGTTCCTTGGAACACATCAAGGTAACTTTTATACTTTGATAATCAATCGGTTGTTAATTTTTCTTAGTAACGCAAATTAATTATTTTCCTTTCCTTTTCTCAGAGAAAAAGTATAATGAGAGAAAGAATGAATGCAAATGGAAGTGGTGAAGCCGAGGCGGATTCAAGCGCACCGGAAGAAGATGATAAAGAAGTTAATCTTGATAATTTTATGACTTTGGATTCTGTAGGTGATGTAGACGGTACGTACTAAATATGTACGAGATATCCTAAATTTGTCGAAGCACCTTCCTCGCGATCGAATCTAATATCACGTGCATTATCTTTAAATTTAAATACCTTTATCTTTAAATGCCTTATGCTTATACTACCATCATCACTTACAGAAGACGAAGAATCCAACGACAAGAAAAAAGAGAAGGCCGAGGGTGAAAGTTCGAGCGAAGCGGAGAAAAAATCGAAAGGCAAACAAATGATAAAAGTCGGTGCGGAGTACATAAAACGTGTCGAAGTACAATATTGCGAATTGTGCAAAGTGTATCTACCACGCAGCGAAAACACGGAGCGAGCAGTCGCTTTACATTGTTCTACTCGCAGTCATCTTAAACGGTATATCACGTCGATGTTTAACAGAAGAAGCAATTAATTAATAGGTAAACTGTTAGAATTCATGGTATTTACAATCGTAATACATGTTGCAGATACGTACGAGATAATGACGACAAGGCACTTAGACGTCAAGCGGAAAGAATACATCTGCAATCGTCATCTGCAACGAATGCGAACTCTACCAATCCCACCGTGACTAATAATACGTCGGACAACGCGAAGACTTCTCCCGTCAATTCCGAGCCACAGATATCCGCTACGCCAGTGTCTACTGCAGCTGACAACAATGGCGTTTGCGTCACAGAATACATTAAAATTGAAGAAGAAAAATCTAGTAGCTTAGAGTCTGAAAAGAATGCGAAGGACAGTAAGAATAATCAGGGGGATGAAGACGATGACGACTACCGTGCGCATGGTAGCGATAAAATTATTTGGGACGATGTCGACAAAGACTTAGGTGACATTTTAAGAGAAAGCGAGGCAGGTGCATCGAAATCGAGCGACGATGAGGATTCGCGTTACGATCGTTTTCGCAATTCAGATAAGAAACTGGCCGGAAAAGAAAAAGAAAACGAGAAAAGCGAAATTCTAATCCTTGAAGATAAGAGCAGTAATAATAAAATGAAAGATGTTAAAAATTAAGCTCTGATAAAAGAAAAGATATGTTGTATCATCGAGTGTCCTCTTTTACTGTACACATCTTCAATTTATTTTGTCTATTTTCAGATTATTTCTGCTCCGGTTTCTTCTAAATCTCGTTCTATAAATTTATTTTTATAATCATACGAATATACATTCTCTCGAATTTAATTTGATTAAATAAAAATAACTGCCGCATGCAAAATATTTATTCATTCATGACAAGTTCCATGGTCCTTATGAGACAGTGGTTTTTTCCTTTTTCGTTTAATGTTTCGTGTTAATTGCAATGTATTTAAATCGCTTTTCAATTTATGTAATTTCAACGCCTAAATATTGTACCATTGTTATGATCATGTGTTGCCAAGGTACTATCAGTGACATTGTCCAAACGTAATTATATATGTACACTATTGTACACAATACAATGAAGTAAAATATTCATATTTCAATTTTGTTAGCGTGGAGAAACGCGTATGCGCTTGATGTGTGCATCTTGTATAAGCACAACTATAGGTTTTATTGATGATAATAAAAATTCCGCACTCTAGGATCAATTATATAATTTTTTCGGCCAGTTCCTCAATCAGATCGTGATTTCGCAACTATTTATTATGCAATAATGTAAGATGGCAGGTAGGACTACATTAGTCCCCAATGTTACTTAGAAAGTGCGACTTATCGCTAAAAATAGAATATATTGGAGACCGAGATTCAAATCGGAAATCCTTCCGTTACCAATCACTCGCACAATTGTTAGCAAAGAGCCACGCGTCATCCCATTTATGCATTATTTTAATAAATATTTTGCCGAAGAGTTTTTAGAGTGTGTAATATCTATATTCTCTAGTACGATATAAGAAACATCAATTTTCTGTTCCCCAAACGCGCAATCAAGTTTCTCTATGGCTGCGTTCTATCTTTCTTCAATATATAATGCAGCAGAGAAGCAAAGAATGATGCTTTCAGCAGCTTGAATCTAAGAAACACTTCTTTTTGTCTACAGTTAATACTAACAGTGTAGTTCTACTTTATTTTGCAAATAAACAAAGTCAGAGACCGTTATCTTCCTATCGTGGATCTTTGTCCTTACCGGGATCATTTTTATTATGATGACGATTAGTAGTGAAATAGTTAGTGAAATTTGATGATATTTGATTCAATGTTACAATTATTTGCTTTTAGATTGTGTCTATTATAGTGACATATTTACCTTTTTAAAATTCACTAATCGAATCTTTTAAAAATCACATGCTCTCACAATTCTTTTTATGGAATTATGTTAAAAATCAAGTATTTTTTATATCTTCAATAAGCAAAGAATATAAATTTCTGTATTAATCACACTATCCGCACTGTCGAATGTACATACAATGAAATCTTTGTGGATTAACATTAGATGTAATAATTTGGATGTTAACAGACATTTGAATATTTAATAAAATAACTTTGAAAACTTAATTTTTGAATTTCTAGATTAACCGGTTTCTTTCGCGACTCATAACTTTTGATTGTAATTTTAGAAGAAGAATGTTTTATGTATAAAGGTTGCTTGGTTTTAATGTAGAATCCAATAAATCACTTTTTTCAACATATTTGAAATTTTAATGTTGCCTTCATCCAGGAAGAGTTGAAAATTTATTGTAATATCCAAGACAGTCCTTTGTCATAAAAAAAACTGTCGCTTGACTAGTGCATTTATATTTAGTTGTTTTTAAAAATCATCAAATATAAATTTGTAATTTGTATTTTCAAAACTTAGATAAAGTGGATTTCTTGAAAAGTAAAAAGAACAACAAAAGCACAACTGATTGTTAAGCTCAAAAAGGATTCACTTTTTAAAATTCTTCATAAATTAGTGCAATCTATTCCAAATGAGCTTAAAAAAAATCCAATAGAAAATGAGAGTAATTGCATTAAATCTTTTATTAACTTAATATAATAATGAAAAAATGAGTTTTAGAGCCGGAAATCCTTTCAAAATAAGATTCCATAGAAAAGTATTAAAATAAATAATTCCTTCTTTATCCGAGAAAAGGCAGAATTGACATAAAAGCGAATTCTTTTTAAACTCCTAAGAACGTTTTTAGAAGAGAAATGAAATGAAAAAAGAATTCATTTTTTTTTTATAATATAATTCAGGAATTTAAAGAAAATTCTTTTTGAATTCTCTATGTATTTGCCCTAGCAGAAAAGTATTACTGTGCAGTAATTAATTATTGTTGCTTAACAATTTTATTACTTACACAATGAAATTTCTGCATAATAGTGATTTGTACTGGCCAATTTATTATTGCACAGTAATACTTTTCTGTAAGGGTAGGGTAGGCAGGTGTAAAAATGAAAATATTTAAACAACGTTTAAATACAAATGAATTTGAAAATTTGTAACATTTCCTATCCATCTTTATATCTTGCATGTTATTGAAGTGGTGACATAAGTCGCAACAGTCTTGATATTTTCATCGTCGTCCCGAGAAGACGGGGAGGGAAAAAAACAAAAGTGCTTGCGTAGCGCTTCATTCGGCAAGTTGTGAAACCGATTACGTGTTCGGTGACGTAGCCCACGCATGCGCATCTGTTGTCAGTCGGGGAGATCTGTCCTTGCCATTTCACGATGTCGCCATGTCGGATCCGGAAGAATCAGTCGAGCTCTTGGCGATCCACCAGGATCCACGCTGAAACTGTCGCGGTCGCCGGGTGGCCCGAAAGAAGCCGATATCTCGCGCCGCGACGTCGTTTTCGCAAATTCGTAAGTTGATCGCTTTCGCGGTGAGTCATCTAATCCAATCCTCGAGGCCACGAGGTTCGCCAAACGCACACGGGACGATTGTGCGATTGCGCGGCCACGCGACTCCGTTATCACCTATTGAATTTGTAAGGCTTGCAAGTTTAGTGATGTAAATAATTGGAAATTCATGCAGACTTTAAATAATAGTTTAAATGGCAATTGATAATTTCTTCAAAAATTGTAAATTCTCTGTCTCTTTCTCTCTCGAGAAAATTCCAAATGAAATTCCTGAAATGAGATTTTTAAATTATCGGTTTTGCTTTTCCACATTTAAATTCAAATGAAAGATAGTAACCGATCACGTTCTTCCAGTGTCTCTCGGTGACATCGAGCCTCATTGTCGGCGGCGACCCAAATAAAACGCTCGTGCAGCCGTGAACAGTTTTCTGCTTGACAATGGCCTTAATGCGAGGACTGCGATCATTCTTCGTTTTGGGGACAAATCACATATGCAGATGCACGTCTAATCAAATGATCCCTGCGAGAGGCGTGTCTACTATGAAACCACTCTCCAAGAATAAAGAGTGAGTACAGAGGATTGACACCTTGATCGGTTTCTCGGTCAAGAGCGCTCGAAACTTTGGTTTACTGGATCAAATTTGGATTAACTCAATTGGGAAATTGGTAAACAGAACTTGATTGGTTCACAGCGAAATTTCTAATTGTACGATTAATCATCTTCGATCTAATCTCTCATCTCACATGTTACCCAGGTAGAACAAAAATTATTATGCCATATTGACATTAAAATAACACTAAAATAGTAATAGAATGACATAATAATAATATTTCAGAGTCATTTTGATGTCATTTGACATTTTTGTAACTTCTTGTTCTATTTGAGTAGTTGACAAAAAATAGAAATTCCAGCCATGTTAATAAAATACTAACAGTTTATTTGACATTATAATTAACATTAATTGCTGATAATCAAAGTTTGGCCAAAATCACTCTCATGTCTATTTCTATCAATGCAGATTAATTTTAATCTTGGCTTAACTTTTCATCTTTAGGATAAAAGATCTTTAGAAATCTTTAGAAGAAAAGATCTTAAGAAAAAGAAATTGATAGAAATGAATAGACATTAGTCGTCTACTACTTAACACCAGATAGTGTCAAAATAATTAGTAAGATTAGATCTGTTAAATGTTATTAACAACTTTCTTTTTTGAAAACCTTGAGAAACGCCTCGTGAAAGCTGCTGCCAAAAAAGATTTCTAATATCACGAGAAATCTTTAAGTTTATTTAAACAAACCTGTACAAATTTCTACACGGGATTACATTTAATTTTAGCAACTTTAGTAAATTAATTAGAATTTGCTAAGAATTGCTAAAAATTATTAATTTATGAATACTTTAATGAAAATGGACTTGTTGGTATATTGATGTACCTAAAATGATAAATACAGGAAATAAATACTGTATTTTTATGTTATTCAGGATCACTATAACGTTTGTTAAAGCTGATGGAGAGAGGATAAAGGCAAAGGGGGAAGTCGGAAACAGTATTTTAGATATCGTTGTAAACAATGACATTGACTTGGGTGGTTATGGTATGAACATTTTATAAAATATTTTTAACTTTAATAATTACAAGTTTCACGAGGTGTATATTTTCCATCTTGATACAGGAGCTTGCGAAGGGACACTGACGTGCAGCACTTGTCATTTAATATTTCCTAAGGAAGTGTTCGACAATCTTCCAGAAGAACCTTCAGAAGAAGAGTTAGATATGCTGGAGTTGGCGTTTGAACGAACTGATACGTATGTCTCAAAAATTTATTTGAATTGTACTTTTTCTTTCTTGCTAGGCAAAAATGTTTATATGCTAATAAAAGATCTATATGCGAGAAACATGTTCTTCAAATCTCACTTTGTAATGTCTGCTACATTTATTCATGAATTTGCTTCCTATACCTATGTCCCTAAGGGATATTGAATATCTGAATATTGAAGTCTGCTTTAGAAGTCTATCACGGTCAAACATCGTTTATTTGTTATTCAAATCGCGATTGTCTCAGACTCCTTTTCTCGTTTCGTTATATTTTTACTTCTTAAAATTTATCAAGGATTACACTAAATTTCTTTTATTTATTATTTGTCACATTTTGGATATATTTTTTTTTATTCGTCACTTTATATATCTACACGCTATATAAGTATACATTTTAAATGTGTATTATCTAATTGTAGCTCAAGATTGGGATGCCAGATAATAATGACTGAAAAATTAGATGGCATTGAGGTCCAAGTACCAGCTACCATTTCCGATGCAAGACAAACATGATAAGATGCAATAAGGTGTACATTCGGTGCTTAGATAATTTTTAGATCGACTCCATAGTTAGCAAAATTCAATCCAATATGTTTTCTCCCGATATAAATACAATATTTTATGTACATAGTAGCAAAAAATTATATTCAGATCTAAATATTATAAAGATTCTTCTTTATACAATATTTTTCTAGATAATTGTATATATTACATGATGCAATATATATATATATATATATATATATATATATATATATAAAATGACGATATTTTTTGTACAGAGAAATGTAAAGTTATATTTTTACTGAAAACAATATGAGCGAAAGAAAAATAAAATCTATTAATTTATAACTTTTTAAAATAGACTTCTTTTATTTAATTATAATTTAATGATAATTAAATTCAATTATAATTTAGAAATTGACTGCAGATCCATTCTGGAGAATCAAACGCTTATCAAACTTTACTTGCAAAATATTGTTATTGAATTTGCGTTATCATCTTTATTTTTGTCATGTAATGATGTATTACGATATTGAAATGAGTACAAGCGTACTTTAATCTAATCACGAATGAGGTTATAAACCAAATATACATAAAAACCAAAAGTTTTGCAAATAATTTTAACCATTCTCAAAGTTGCAATAACTTTAACCATTCATCACTAATGAAAATATCTTCTAAATCAATGAAATAAAAAAATTAGTATGTATATACTGATGAGAGCTTCGTATATAATCGATGGAAATATATTCAAATCAATTGGAAAAACTTAAATCACGCACA
Source organism: Tetramorium alpestre (assembly GCA_021460005.1). Taxonomy (NCBI): domain Eukaryota; kingdom Metazoa; phylum Arthropoda; class Insecta; order Hymenoptera; family Formicidae; genus Tetramorium; species Tetramorium alpestre. Next base: position 681,307 of record JAJVSH010000079.1, on the reverse strand, counting down.
GCTTCATTCGCAATACATATCCAGAATAATTTATTTTTTCTTTTTTTTAATTAATTACATTTACGAAATACATCTACTGTTATTATGTAACTATCAGTACATAAAGCTAAAACACTTTTGTACTATGTGCGTTATATAAGAACCCAACAAATAACTTACAAGATTAAGTTATTACATGCTTCACTACTTGCAAATGCATTGTTACTACACTACTTACAAACGTGGTGAAGTGTATACATGTGTGTTACTATGTAATTTACATATTTTCAATTTCTTACCCTGCCCATTTAAATTACATCTCTAGAATATATTTCATATATATTCTTGTATTATGTACATGTATATTTAATCGAGTTGCCTCTTGGTTCACCTAAATGTCAAAATAGAGAAAATTTATTAAGATTCTCACGTTTTGAATTTCTAATTTAATTTATAAAGACACAAGTTGTGAATATATTCTTTAAATAAGTTGATTTGATGATATATAGAATCAAATATAAAATAAATATGAAAATACGAAGGAATTTAAACATAAAACTAAATTATTTTTTAATTTAAATGTTCGACAAGACCGTAGGTAAATTTACAAATTTGCAAATTACATTTGTAGAAGCTCCATTTCCTGCATTCTTTATTCTGCTGTAGTTTGCAAATTTGTATTCGAAATTCATTTATTCGCAAAAAATCAATAAAGATATCTCGGAATAACGGATAAAGAAAAAAATTTATTTTTAATAGTTTTATTTTAGATATAGTCTTAAAAATGATCTTTTAAAATAAAATTAATGAAAAAAATATGTAAAAAATAAAAAACATTTCTTCATTACTTATATATGTATAACCTTTTAAAATTTTTTTCAGTTTTTTTTTAGCATATTCGTGATATCTAAACATTTGAATATCATGATTACGCAAAGAAACTATATACGCGGTAGTTTTAGAAAATACGTAACCGAATATGGGACTTTTACCGTATTAATAGTAATATAATGTAAGTATGTTATGTCATCAATACCTACGGATTATCGAGCATCTTTACATAAGTCGTTACCACATGATTTGTATTATGATTTCGTGCAATACATCATAAATGACTCATCGTATATTCTTTGCTTTCTCTTTTTTCAGTTATATTTCTTTTCACAAGTTGGATTTCTAAATGCTCTAAATAACGCGAATATGTTATATACATATATCGCAAGGATGTAAGCATTAATCGAAAATAAAAATAAAGTATATTTTCTAAATTCATAAAAACTGTTGTATAAGCACACTAAAAAATGCAGCTATTATATCTTTTTTAATATTCACAGAAAGATATTTTATATCATTAGTAAATTATATGAAATAATGATTTGATATATTACATTTGTGTTTATTAAGTGCGAAAATTTGATGCTAAGTATTGTTTTAATAATTTCGAAAAAAAAAATTTATAAGAAGAAAAAATCTTGCGTTGTAAGTATTCTAAAATTATTTTTAAATACTGGAGCTACAATCTGTTTTAACGTGTGTGTATGTGTAAATCCTTCATAACCACGCAGTAACGATATAAAATTATAAATCTAATTCTAAATGCGCTTAAATTATAAATTCATAAGCTTCATAGCTTAATACATTTAAGTATTAAAACGTATAAAGGGAACAAAATCGTGTATTTGATTTGTAAATCATACAACATACATCCGAAAGCTTGAAATTTCAAGAACTCGGTCAGTTATTTTTTTTCTTCATTTTTAATTAATAGATTAATGAATATGTAATATAAACAACGAACAATTGGATTTATGATTTATAATTTAATTGTAATTACAAGTATTAAAACAATGGAATTTAATACTTCATTTTTATACAAGTGTTGAGCTACTGAAATTCGCATAATAAACAATAAGATGAACAAAATATCTCAGATAGCACAGAGAATCTAAAAAAAACTCTTTTTCAATTTCCAAATTATGAAATGAATGAAATAAATTTTTTTTGTTTCCATTTCTGTTTTAAGAACATTCTTAAGACTTCAAAAGCAATTCGCTTTTATGTCATCATTCTGAATTCTTTTTGGAGTCAAAGGTATGCTTTTTTCCTTTTTGGATTACAGAAAGAAATTCTGTTGAGTTCACTTTATGGACAAATAACGATAATAAAAAATTAAAAAAAAATAAATTCTTTTTTACTTCATAACGATCAACTGTATTATCTGGACAATATTATTACATATATTAAAAGTGCAAAAAAAATCGAGTCATGCAACTAGTTAAATTCTTCATTTCTTTAGTGTTTATTTTTAATGATATTTATATTACTTTTGTTTTCAACAAAAAGTAAATATCATTTAAAAAAAATAAACCTTATTTTGGCGTCGAGTTCACAAATTTCAAGCATCTTATCAATTGTCTCAATCAGCTGCGCAATTATACAATAACCAGAATTCTAAAATCTTATGATTTCACGCACACATATGAACGAAAATAATCTAGGACTAGAGATTCAGCAAGATAAGTACAAATAATAATAAGAATAATAAATGAAAACATGGCAAGATTTATATTCGTGCCAATTTCTCATCGTCATTTCTCATCGCTATTTCATCGAAGATTTCTGAAGCTTCGAAAGTATGCACACACTGTTGTACATATACTGTCGAAGTATATTTCAATCATAGTCGAGGATAATCGGTAGACTTGACAGGAGTAAAATTACAATTTCATGCAGTTTTTTGATAAATTATATCTAGTATAAAAAATGATTACTTTAAATATATTCTTAAATTAAAATTTATTTGAAAAAAGAAAAATTATTAATGTTTTATCCTTGACGTCGAAAACTGCACGAATTTTTCTGGTTATCCAATATTTCGAGAGTGATAACCAGAGAGAACTTACTTACGAAGCAAAATGCAGCACGCATTCTGTATAAGGAATTCTTTTTTTGTCAGCGTTGTGTAACAGGAACCTGTTGCTGCTGCTCTTCATGATAACAAGATATACCAGTCATAAATAAAGCATAAATCGGCAAGTTTCGTTAGGGGAATCAAAATGATTCTCGCATTATAATGATGTGTCGTGAAATTTCTCCGAGAACATATGTACAATAAGTATAAGTATATATACACATATATATGTATATATTTATATGCATACGGTACCGCCGAACACACTGGTAAAAAAAAATCAAGCAAGCGAAACCTGCTTGAGAAAATTGATAGCGATATACAAAAAATGTAACTCATCAAGGCCAACAAGAAGTAGCGCTATCAACCAGTCATTAAATCATGTTAGCGACAATACTAGCAGGATCAAGAGACAGCTCGGATTCTGATATATACAAGAGAACTGTGTATACTCAGGTGGGAGAGAAAAATCATATGACTCGAGTAATACTGGTTTAATGACCTAGGCTATAAACATGATTAGTGGCTTTGAAAGTATAAATTACAAGGCCGTCAATAATTGCCGGAGTAGAACGGAGAATAAACAAACGAAGATGCTGATGAAATTTCACTCGGTAAATTCTAATGGAATTCTTTTACACTTTTACACTCTTGAAATATCATCTTCAAATTAGTCATAAAAGAATATTTATTCTGGATCGTTTCTATAGTTTCTATAGTAACAACAATTTTGATCAAATTATCTGTAGTTAAAGTTTATTAAAAACGAAAATTATATCAAATAAGATGATAAAAAGTATATTAAAGAAAAATGCATTGCTACGATTGGGCATCTTTTAAATTAAGGAAAGGAGTTAAGTTTGTTTGACGCTTTTAGGCTATCAATAAAGCTTCAGAACGCGCTTTTATCGATAAATGCGCACATTTAACATATAAAACACGTTACTTATGCTATAGAATTTCTGAAATAAATGCACGCGTTCAGCGTATAGGCCAAAATATATACACAAAAAAATCATTAAAACGTACTATTCTTTTCTTAGTACCATAATCTGGAATAAATTGTTTAGTAGCAAAACTCTGGCAATGAGTGAGATTTGTCTGCAATCGTTCGTCAAGAGTTAATAAATATTACATATGCAATAGGTAAAAGATAGGTGATGATTCATCGATATATCAAAGTGACACGGAATATCCTGGATAACTTCTTTGTCGGCCTTTGTCGATATTCAGGAATATTATATTCAAGTAAAGGATAAATACTACGTGATAATGTCGCAATGATGATGATAACGCTAACAACGCAATAACGCATGTCGATAACGTTACAACATGACGCAATAATAACAACGTGAGATAAGCAGCGACAGCCTTAACAATTTTTGGTCCCTTCTTTTTAGACGATATCTATTGAAGAATTTGTTTCTAAATAATTTTAGATCTATTTCTTATAAATATCGACTTAAGACGGTCTGGGAGATAATTTCCTTCGTTGATCAAAGTATACCAAAGTATATCTCCGAATATCCGATCTCGGATCCTCTCTTCGATCTTTCCACCGTTCCCCTCGAGGTCTCTAAACGAGAGTCGACAATTCATGCGGACTGTTGGTGGTAGCGGCACTACTCAGATCGAGGGTGGCCGCCGGTAGGCCGGGGCTAACGCTGCCGCTGGTCTCACGCGGCAAGTGCTGCGACCTGTTGAGTTTACCGCTGCCGCCGCCGCCNCCGTTGGGACTCGGCGGTGACCGGTCGCCGGGCGTCGTTGGTGGTGTAGCGGTGGCGACGGCGGCGGCGGCTGCGGCCGCGGCGACGGCGGCGATACCGCCGCGATGCGTTAGATGATTATGCTGCGACGCGGTATGCGGCGACGACAGTAATAACGGCGGCGACATGGAGGACACGTGCCGCTGCTGATGAGAGTGGTGCTGGTGAGGATGATGCTGATAGGAATGATGAAGACCGCGACCAAGTTGGGCCAGGCTGGCGGTCGAGTGACCTATCGGGCCGCCGCTACCGCTACCGATCTTCGAACCCATGTGCAACGTCGGCCGCAGCTGCAGCTGCTGATGATGGTGATGATGCTGCTGCTGATGGTGATGCTGGTGCTGTTGATGCTGTGAATGTACCTGTTGATGCGGCTGCTGCTGTTGCAACTGTTGACGCTGCAGCTGCGCCGCGACCTCGCACTGCTCGCGGGCAAACGCCTTTACCGCATTCGTCTTCTCCTGCGAATCGCACAAGAGAGAACGTTAGTCTATAAGATATTTACTTTTTCTCAAACTGAAAAATCTCATTTAAGCGAAAGAGATTTAGGGAGGATACGATTTGAAGATATCGCTTTTCCCGAAATCCGGGGGATTTTATTATATTTCATGAAACTCTTGCTTTTATATCGTTCCATAAAACTATTTACTTAAATGCAGTTATCTGATTTTAAATACGCGTTTTACTTTCGAATTTTAAGCAACAAGATTAAAAAATAGACACATATATTAGTAAAATCTTTGTCGCAACGTTGAAAGCATTACGGAAGAAACACAGTAAGAAAGATCCTTTTGGTTGTGCAATTTATGTAGCGGCAAAGTGCCGGCGAAGTTTATCGTGAGGAGACGCGACGGGGAGCCACGACAACCGCAGTTATACAAAATCTCGCGCTTAATCACGCAACGTTATGTAATGCGAATCGAAATATCGTCCCAGGATCGCACGAACATTAAGTAGTTATGCTGCCATCGACTCTTTCGCGGGGCAAAAACGACGGCGGACACGTTCGTTCGCACCCACCGTCCGCTTAACGCTTTACACCCATACACGCACATCCTGCGTACAGATCCAGTTTGGAATCGAATTACACGGTAGAATGATCACCGACGTAAATAATAGCGTGATAATGACATCGACCGTTGCGGGATATGCTAATAAGGCACGGCGGGGAGAGATTAAGGGCGTAGAGCCGGCGGTGAGGGAAGACGCGCGAGAGAGAGAGAGAAGAGGAGATGCAGACCGGTGCATCGCCGGTTGTGAAATACGAGAAAATAAAGAGGCGAACCTGGCTACGACGGTAGATCCGCATATCGTGACGATCGAAAAAATTCGCACGCCGTTAGGTCGTCGGACGAAACGGGGAGGAAAGCAGACGGAAGGGAGGGCGGAAAGACGGAGAGGCGTAAAACAAAAGAAAAAAAATGCACTTTCAGGCGCACTCACTTTCTGCCACACGAAGACGTTGTGGACCATGGCGCATCCGCAGAACACGATGCCGAGGCCGATGAAGACCGACGTGACGATCGCCGGTGTCGAATGGAACTGGATGAACGTGTACAGGATCATGCCTGTGGACCACAAGTGTAGAATTAATATCGCAGCGTTACAATAAGATCCTTTCTCGGAGTTCCGAAAGTTCCGATCGTTCTTGGATGTGTCCAAGTGGAGGTTTTTTTTTTCTTTTCGTGGATCAAGCGCGACTCGTGTAATTTGATAAGTAAAAAGAGGAGTTCCGTTCTTACCAGTTAAGAAGACGGGGATGCTAATGAAGAAACCTCCGACGGCGCACACGCGGCTGATGGACGATTTTTGCAGGTACTTGTTACTCCTGAAACAGACAAAAGTCACAGCACGAAGATGAGTTTCGCGAGTCCGTGATAATTGGGCGAGTTATAAAGGCGCACGTTTTCGTCGTCGTTTCATCGGCAATTATGATCCACGGAAACGTGATTCGTATGTGGCTCAGAACCGGCTGAATTTCAATCTCCACAAATTGACGAGGACGCACGAGATGCATTCAAACAATAATATTTTGATCTTCAGTGCGAAATATGTCCTCTTTTTATGAGTAATATATTAAATGTACACATTAAACGTCACAAACCGGTCTCACAATCAGTTATATTACATATACAGGATGTACTAAAAATTTGACCGTAACTTCACTGACGCATTCAACACGCTAAAATAAGAAAAAAAGATTATAACCGTTTATCCTGATCTTGTTTCCGAGTTATAATCGTTTTTGTATTGTTCATCGACTGTTTACCTACGTCCTACCTTTACAGAAGTGTTCAACCTTTGGCTTGAATACAACTCTCTAAACATCTTATCACTGATCTTCTGAGGCGTTCAAAATTGCCAGGTATTGGTATATGTACGATCGTATGTGGTTTATGTACGATGGTGCTCCACCTCATTTTAGTCGATTAGCAATACAATTTTTAAATCCTGATTCCCGAATAATGACCAAATGAATTGATCGTGACGGACCATTCAACTGGCCTCGATTGAAATCCGATAGATTTTTATTTTTGAAGTCTTTGGCTTATAATACACAAGTAGATCACATTGATATACTCCGACAGCGTATTATTACAGGTTGCCAACAAATTCGGTCAATACCTGGCAATTTCTGACCTGGAACAGGTCAGAAGGTCAATAGTAAGACGTTTAAAGGCTTGCAGTCAAGCCGAAGTGATCACTACGATTAATTTCTGTAAAAATAGGCGAATAACCGGTATAATACAAAAAAACGGCTATAACTCGGAAATAAAGAAATTAATTCATTTGAATTATATTAAATATGTATTCAAGATTATAAAACATTTATAAAAAAATAAAATAAATCACTTTTACAAGTAAGTTGTAAGAATTAAAAACATACGTCAATCTTTATATATTTTCCAATCTTCCAGAAACTCGCGACTGATTGAACGCTGCGCAAATCTGTTACGCTCGCAGAAAGTCTCAGAAGACGCTCCTCCGCAAAAGGAGGAATGCCTTTGGAGTACCTCGCCTTTCGAGTACAAAGGCCGTAAGTCAAAATATTCTGCTCCTCGGCAAATATTGCATAATCGCGAAAGTGCAGCGATACGATCGGTGCATAACGGTATATACTCTCAACAGATAACCCACGCTTTTTTTTTCTCTCCCGTCTTCAGCCGCGCGGCCGTTCTGTCGCGCGCGCTCGCGCGAGACACCGCGTTTAAGCGCACTCCCATCGAAAGAGAGTCAGACGTGTCAAATGGATTTATGGTCCCGACGTAAACGCGGGACCAGTAGGCGTTTTTGTGCCGCAACTAATCTCTCATACGTCGGTGCCACGCTGTAGTTAGGCGTGCCCTCGTCGTAATCATCTTAGATTCTCCATAAATAAAACGCCGGGGCTACAATGCTTCTCTAGGCGTGCATAACGATAAAGATTGTTATTTAAAGGCCGTCTTTAACTCTCTTGGATTAGACCCGCCGAATTAGGATCACTATAGTACTCTCTCGATAACGTCGCGAGTCAAGCGGCATTAAATCAATTATCTGAGAGCCGATAATTGAATACGATTTAAATTTACTGCGACAGAGACTTTACCTCCTTAGAAACTCAATATCGTTTTAAGTGCGATAGATGTAAGAGGAAATGTTACACTAAAAACCAGTTGGACAATTATTAATACGAATTTCTTACATAAGCTTGAAGTATCGAATATTACGTCTATTTTTCACTTATTTCCTGAAGCATCCTGCGTACGTATAAACTATTCTTATAAAAGGAAGATATCAAACATAAGCGTAATTGAAATCGTCTTTGCCAAACGTTAATTATAGTTCCGGTAATTTATCGCAACGCGCGCGGTAGCGCTTGCTCCCAGAAATAAATTACCACTATACCAGAAGTCTCGAACAATAGTAGTTCTAATCGCTTCGCATGACCCGCTCGTGTATCCAAAGAGATCGTTGACCCCGAAGGGCGGCAGCAACGGCTGCGTGGGAATTCCTCATTGCACCTTATAGATGACGCTTATTTAGAAGCGGCGCGCAGACGAAGATTCGTCAGCTTTGCGGAGAAACACGTTTCGATGTGGAAAGGATGATCAGCGAATTGCTATTCGTACGGCTCTGCAAACGCGTGAGAGAAATTATGTCAAAGCTGCGACAAACATCTGCGGCATGTTACCAGCGGGAGCTACCATTTAAGACCGGTATTTCTCATTTCTTGGTAGGCTAACTAATGATTAAATCATACGTCTGTCTTTGTTTTATCTTCAAATTAAACAAGTTCAAACGTATGATTTAATTATTAGTTACACTAAAAAAATATTCTGGTTAAAAACGGACGAATCAGAAAAATCTTGTAGGATTGAAAAAATAGTCTAATTATTATAAGTTATAAAGCATTGAGTTCTATTATAATAACCAAAATATTTGATTAATTCTACAACATTTTTTATTTGTCCATTTTTAATAATTTCCATTTTTTTAAATCCATTTTTAATAATCGGAATTTTTTTCAGTGTAGCTTACCAAGAAGTTGGAAAAACTGACCTTTATTATTTCATTATTTCAGTGTTTTTATATCTCAAATTACCATCTTTTATCATTTTTATTATTTCTTACTTCGTTTCTTGTTTTTATTATCCGGCTAAGTTATTACAAAATTTTCACTTCATCTACCGTCTGCAATGTTTGCCTACAAACTTCATTTCTCGTTTTCTCCAATTCGAATCGCGAGTATCGTTCGCACCTCCACACTCGTCATTCGTACCTCCTCTTTTCCTTCACGGCGTACGGTGAAATTATACGAGCCCAAGTTGAATAGACGCGAACGCTTTTGTCGATCCCTCGTTGTGCTGTCGTCGTCGTCGTCGCGTTTGTGCATCTCACACCATCTCTCATGAATGAACGTGCCGAACCAAAGCAACGCGTCTTCCTGCTTAATGCGCGAGATCAACGGGGTTTTGTTGAGTGCCGATAGAAGCGAGTCATTCTGGAGCACCGAGAGTGACAAATCATGCGCCAACGGCTGCAACTTTTACCCGTTATGTATCAGCAGACAAACCGAGACTTTTCTCTTTCATCGAAATGACGGAGCAACAGTACGGCAATCTAGTAATGTAGCGTTACGTTTTATGTATTTTCCGTGATCAATTCGTAATGTACATACATATATTATCAAAGACAATAAAAGACGATAATTTTATAATCTCCAATATTAGTTGTATTTTTCCATTAAAAAAAATGATATATTTTTAGAGTAAAAGTTTGGAAAGTCAATCCTATTAGTCAAGTCAATTTCAGAGAAACTGTAAAAAATAGTAGTATGAAGTATCACAAGTCATTTGAAAATTTGGAAAGTTAATTCCATTAGTCAAGTCAATTTCAGAGAAACTGTAAAAAAATAGTAATATAAAGTACCATATATATGTCATTTGAAAATTTGGAAAGTCAATCCCATTAGTCAAGTCAATTACAGAGAAACTGTAAAAAAATAGTAATATGAAGTACCACAAGTCATTAAAGAATTTTCACTTGACATAAATTGAATGTCTAAGAACTTCAATTTTCTTCTTTGCGAAAGCAAAAGAGCAAGGCATACATATGTATTTTCGCGCGTGCTAACTGTTAAGTGGCATTGTTAAGCACGACGATGAGTACAGGATTATACATTCCCGGCATCTACTTTTGCATGTGGAAATCTTTCGCACGAAAGCAGTTTGCAACAAACGCCATGTCCGTTTGCTCGCTCCGTATTCTCTATATCGACCGCTACAATAATTATCCTAGGATTTACAATACCGGATCGCATTATGAAAAAATCCCGTAACGGTCGAGGTGAAAAATTCCCAACTCCCATCTCTCGCGTGCGAAACGCGCTTCCTTTCAACACAGACTGTCATAGCTTCCTCTTCTTTACATGAGTCTTTCTTGGCATCATACTGCTACGTCGTCAATCTATTTGATCAAATTCGAGCATTATATGTTCAGTGAGATCAAGGCCAGCGGAGGCATATGTTTGATTAAATTGTTCTTATACGCGATTGAGCCACTTCCACTTGATTCCTTTCATCAAGATCTCCCATCTCCGGCAATTAGCGCTTCCTCTCAATACGATAAATTACATAGATCATTTCCGGGAAATCGGAATCCGTCCGCGCGCGCGCCTGAATATAGTCGGAAACATTGACCCGACATTCACCAGCGGACCAAAATATCCGCGGATCTGGTTATTTAAAGCCACGAGGTTTATTAATTAAGCGCGACCGCCGCAAAGTCAGCGACCGGCGCGGTATGATTTTTAATGACGCGCGGAAAATCGTGCACGTGTACCCGCTACCGCAGTCATTGCCAGAGCTGAACGAGTCGGAGAATGTCGTTCTAGAGTGGGAATCTCGCTCCCCGCTTCGAGGTAATTCTCGCGTCGCTGCTGGTCGTGATAAATATGATGCTCTATTGATAATGACAACATAGAGTTCTATTTCTGACGATCCAATTTCGCACACAACGAATTTTAGATGGCTCCATCAACGTACCTAAGTCCGTCCCGTAAAGGTATAAAGCTGAATTCCCAAGTAGCACGGATCGTTATAAACTTAAAAAGATTTATTTCGATTTTTAAATTCTTTATTTATTTATTTATTAACTTTGTAACTCTTTTAAAATTCTTTATGAATAATCTATTCCAAATGAAATCCTCTATTTTAAATCTCTTCGAAAGAAAGGATCTTTTCAAGAAGGATAGAAGAGTATAAAATGTATTCCTTTTATATCTCTCTGAAAAAGGAATTGGTGATATAAAAGTGAACTGTTTTTGAATTCTTAAGAATGTTTTTCGGAACAGAAATGGAATGAAAAAATAATTTATTTCATAATTCAAGACTTCAAGAGAAATTCTTTTGACATTCTCTGTGATACTTGAGTTCAAATTCAATTCAATTCAAGAGAAGCGCGAATAAACATGAATTTGCTTATGAATTGCGTATGAATTTGCTTCAATGATTAATAAATAGCGTCGATTTAAATTAAATATGCTTTTTTGAAGAGGCACGTTAAAGGGAAAAGGTTCACCACTTGTCCATATTTATCTGTAAATGCTTGCTTATAATCGTTCATCTTAGCCAGCTTGGCCTGGATTCGTCTCGAGGCATAAATATATACAGGTAACAAAATAAATACGACAAATCTCATCCTCTACAAAGTTATTCTCCGGAAACGTTTTTCTAGATTAGAGTTCTTATAACCCCCCGAGGAATAAGATGCGTCGTACTATCCGCGGCAGTCTGGTTTCTCGCGGAATCAGAGACGAGCGCCGTTACCCGTAGGACGATCATCTCTTTAACCATGCGTCTTCGCGCAAACGCATGTGTACGTGCGAAGCTCGCCCATAACAGGAAGAGGCGCGTGTAATCTGTTGCGAAACGGCTGAACTTGTGGAGCGTTACTATAAGAGCGTGGTCGGCTGAATCGGGCCGTCTGTGATACGCATACGCGCGCCTATTCCGCGGAACGGCACGACGGCGACGCAACGTACACATGTGCACGCAAGCGTGTCGCGATGATCGGGCCCTTCCTCGTTGTCTTTATACGGTTCGCCGCGGACCATGTGACCGAGCGCCGCGCCGCTGCAGCCGCTCCGCGTGCACTTCCGGTCTCTCTTTCTTTTTCTCTTTCTCCGGGCACGGAAGCCGCGCGCGAAACTGTCAGAGCTATGTTAAGCCGTTACTCCAATCATCGCGAATAAGGCGACATCGTGCCCGGATTCGCGCACTGCAATTATAGAGCCGTTCCGTGCGCGTCGCACGGAAAATCGCGGTACCGTAATGTACGATCGCACGGAGCTGCGTCTGGACAACACGCAAATGTATTTAGAAAAACGTTTCTTTCGTTCTCACGCGGATATGTCCTTTTCTTTGTTCTGGACAGGCTATCTCTCTCTAAAACTTGGAGTATCACGCATCATTCGTCAATTAGTCAAAGCTCTTTACTCGCGGGTTCGCTATTTGAGTTTTCGGTACTCGCGGAATGAAAATTTGTAACCGACCTTGTTATTCGCGATCAGAAAATTCTGTATTCGCGGTCCAACTTTCAATTCTATTCTATTATAATTATATTATATCTCTTAATAAATAAAATTATTTCTGTGTGAACTTTTCATGAAAATTGATTCTTCACTGGAGAGAAGTTTGGTTTTCAAAAGAAAGATAGAAACAATGGGCGAATGCAAGCTTGAATTCAGGAGTTTGCCCGAACAGCACAGAGAATCCAAAAAGAATTCATTAAAATCTTCCCGAATTATAAAATAAATTCTCCTCTTCCATTCTTATCCGCCGCGAATAAGCTTCGACTGTATTGAAATGTCGGGGAATAAGTTACCTTTATCGATTACGAACGCAAAACTCGATTATCGTGCCGGCTCTCGTAACGTAAGTAGATCTCAAACGGTCGTGGCGGATCATCGGCCGCCGGTTACATCCGCATAACTCCGCGGCATCGGCATTCGCCGTGGTCGCGGATGCGAGCGGTTACCGGATGATGGATCATACGCTGATCACACGGCTCCGCCGCGGATGATGGATCATACGCGCGCGCTTGCCTTACAACCGCAATCCCTCCTCCCGCCGTGTTCTCACCGCCCTTCCTGCATCCATTCCTGCCGACAGGTGTCCGTAATCCGTGTCGCGGTCGAAAAAAAAAAGTTTCATCTCGAAGGCGTCCCAACGTGCCCGCCGCGGAATTTCCTATCTCCTCGGTGCCGGGGCCCGATACTGGGAAGCAGGGTCTTAACGACGGGGGCCCGGGGGCCCCCGGGCCTTCGGACGAAATTGAGGGTGCCCTCGCCGCGCCCGTTCCTCGTCGCGGCTTTGTGCCGACAACCGTTACGGCCTCCCGGTCCACCTCTCCGGGTTGCACCTGTTCGCACCGGGCATCCCGGCACACCATTCTCGCCGGCGCGGACATTGGTCCGCGACTCTACGAACACGTCCAGATAACAAGCGTGACCGATCGCTTGTCGCCGTCGTTACTTCGTCGCGATACGCGCCGATCTTCGTGCTGCCTCTGCTCGCGGACGAGATCGCCTCTCGCCACGGCTGATCGATCGATCGGCTTTTAAACGGGATATATTACACCGATCAGTACCGTGACGACGACCGGGCGATTCTTTCCCTCATTCTCACGTACATCCCAGGTTTCAAGGAAGTGCGTAAGGTATGACTTATCGCGAAAGTTGAAGAAACATCGCGTGCTCGAAATGCTCCTGTATTTAATACAAGGAAGACGATTAAGTTGCGTTAAAGTGTAACGCAGTTAAGATACGTTATTCGCGATTGGGCTCTTTCCATCGTCGAGATTGCATCGAATCGCATTAATTAACTCAAGTGTACCGGAGGCACGCCACTTGGACGATGCTGACGGTGCGAATAATCGCTCCTCGATGTGCCGTGTTTTGCCAGGATATTGTGGGCAAACGGCACGTATCTCGTCAAGTGTTTGAACGCGAAATGTATGCGTTCACCGGTATTTCGGAGAGAGGAAAGAGTTTCTGAGAAGCAGACGAGCGTGCAGGTTCAAAAGCCGTTCGGAAGCCTACGGAGATCAAAATCACACGGTTTGGCATAATCCGCGGACGCCTGCTCGCCGGGAATTAAAAAGCTGAGAACGTATTTCTCGTTCCTCGATGGCTCCCCCCTCTCTCGCCTTTGCATCTCCGTTTGTTAAAAAAATAAGATTATGTAAATAGCCCTGAAGTCGCCTTGCGAAAAGTGAAGAAACATAAACGCATCACGGTTTTTCAATTGCGTATACATATTTCGCTGCTTCTTCTGGTATTACTTGAGAATCATGGAGAAAGTTGTATAAAACGACGCTTCACATGCAACGATTTAATAAATATGTCAAAGCCGATCGTTCCAGCCGACGGTCGCGGCTTCCCCCTCGCCGCCGAATTTATTCCCCCGCCTGTGCGCGCTCCTAAACTCGGGGGTATCTCCCGCGCGAGACGAGCGACCGGGCGCGATAAGACGGGATCCAGAGATCCGAGGGCGTGGAATGCCAAGTAGTAGTACTTGAGAGAAACCAAATAACACTGGCCGCGCTCCGCCGCGCCGGCTAAACGTGCACGCTCAAGCCGGAGAGACGGCTTATGTCGGGGACATAAGCTGACGGGATATAAGCCAGACATCCCGTCCCGGGGAATTGAGGGAATCGGAGCGAGCCGCATAATACGTATATGTGCGTAAGGGATGATGCTCTTGCCGGGGACGCGGATAACATTTCCCAAACGACCAACGAAAATTCTTCGCATCTCCGGTCCGGCCGATCCGCGACGCCATCGGCGATACGCGCGCGAACGTCGTGAGGAATGCGCGAACAGATTCCCAGAAAGGTTCCTCCGTCATTCGTATTCCGGCCATCTGTACGCAGATTTTCGGGGCCTCCTTCGAGCTTGACGTACTTACGCCGTGACTAACACACGCGCGAGAAAAAGGAAGATGAGACGGAGAGAACCGAGCCAGCAATGCCAGCATCCCAATTTCGGCGACCTCGAATGGATTTTATTAGTCTTCGTTGAAAATTCTGAGGCTATTCGCGGATAAAGCCCTCGTATTTCGAGCAACAATCTCGCCTACGTTATTTTATCTCTAGGTCATCGTTCTTATTCTCGCATGCAAAGAAATTTCTCAACACGCGATGAAAAAAATAAGCTTGTGATTCAAATAGGAGCAATTAATTCTACATTTTATTTTCTCTGACCCAAATGATCGAAACTTTCTGAATATAATCTTATTACTGAGAGAGAAAAATAGTCGCAGTAACTATAATATCACTATAATTTGCAGATATTTTTGAATTCAATCACATTTTTATAGTTATTCAAACAATTTAATTATGATTGGTTTAATATTTTATTAAAGTCCTCATAATTATAATTTGGCCCATGCAACTTATAATATGGTTGTTATTAACCAAAACGAGATTTTAATTTGTATTATGAAATAATGTAATCGTAATCACAATTGGCATCACCATGAGCATATGATTATTATTATTAATATTATAGTCATAGCTATTATAAAAATAATATTCTTGACTATGTACTTTTCTCTCATTGTCAGTGCAGAGTGGCATGTTTACGTAGCAATTAATAATAATCAAATCTACTTCCTAATTTCTGAATTCAATGAATATACTGTTGAAATTAAATGCACTCTCTGAAAAGGTGACATAAGACAAATTTTTAATAATACTTATTTAACGTTAGCAAATACAGCCCAAAGGCAAACGTTCGCCTTGATCGAATTAGCATATCGAAACCCAACTAATTTTACGGCAGGAATGTTCCATATCGATGTCTGTTCGGTGTTTGTTCAGCAGCCGCGCACAGATTTCTCGGTAGTTCTCACAACCAAAGCATTTACGCTGTGAGTGACGAAAACCAAACTCGGAGACCAGGGCTAATTCCGAACGCTCGTTGATCAAGAAAACATACATTAAATAGCGTTATAGCATACGAAAAATGTACGAACATAAAATTAAAATACGGATAAAAATACGAATAAAGTACTTGACAAATCTTAACTTGAAATTTGTTTTATGTTACTGTTTCAGTAAATTTATTTAATATTAATAGCGTATATTGCGCATATCAAATTTACGCAATATTAAATTTATTTATTACTATAATAAATTTACGTAAATATTAATTATTAAAAGAATTATTAATGCTAGGCTAACTGGACCTTAGTTAAATTATGCTAATCTCGTTGTTCGATCTTTCTTCGTTGTGGCAGAAGAAAGGAAAAAAAAAAAAGATTTGCGTTGCGTCCGAGCGTTGTTTATGAATATGTTTCTATTCACCTATATTCGAGAGCTGCAGTTGATTATTCTTTCACGAAGCATAGAGGCATAGAGGCAGGGCTATATGGCTATAAGGTTTCGTGATAGCGCAAGACAAAAATAGCATGTGCTCTGATCGATCGTTGCACTTATCAGTTGGCACAGAACACCGTTTAGAGAGAGAAGCCGTTAACCCGTCACCTACATTCAGTTTATTATGCATACAAGCGTCGTTGCACCTTATCAGTCTACCGTCCGCGCGTCTTCAGCCTGTCTGCCGCTTTCACTAATCCAAGAAAACTCAAAACTTCAAGACTTTTAATATTACATATGTTATATCGTAAAATCGATAAAAAGTTTTTTTTCTCTATATATCTTGCAATAAATATCTATACGATTGATACGATCTTGAAGACTTAATTGAAAACATTCTCGGAGATTTTGCCGTTTTTATATTTTTATATTTTATATTTTCAAAGAAAATAAAGTAATTATATACATATATATAGATAGTCAAGAACAAAGAAACTTTTCAATATTCTCTAAAATTTTTGTATTTTTTATAAAAATAATACTAATATTTATTGTGTTCCTGTATATATATTAAAATATTTATAATTATTTAATTATATATTATATATGTATCTCCATATTGGAAAAAATTGACTCAGGTACTTTACAAGATTATAAAGTTAATAAAAAAAATTATAATCTCAAAAGCTCTCTCTCATAAAGACTATAAACTCTATTGATGAAGAAATTCAATAAAAACAGGTTCCATCTTCCCAGAACAAACTATTTATGTCTCTGTTAGTGCGTAAATATTATCGAGGAAGATCCCAATCATTCAGCTATCCGAAGAATTTCCGTCTTAACTGAGATTTCCTCTGAAACTTTTAGGTTTTATAGTCGCCTTTGTAGCATACAATTTTCTACCTAGGTATATCTTAGAAACTTTGAGAGTTCGAAAGTGGAAAGGGTGAGGACCGACGATGATTAAAGAAGGCAAAAGGAGAGCAGCTACTATGTTTACTTGACAAAATACTTGAGGCAATTCACAAATCTTGATTATTCCGACTTGTCGCGACATGCTGCATCTCTCCAATCTTTATATCTCATATATGAATCAAGTCAAGAGCACTCGGGAGAAAAAAAAAGATATTAATCGCGTTTCGTGCCAGTCTAGTTGGAAATTTCTAACAGTGGAAAGCGTGATACCGCGGGCAGAAATTGCGAGAGAAACAAAAGGAAGCTATCCCGTGCGTTCCTGCACTCTTTTTGTTTTCCTTATTCATTCTCAAGGCGGTCATTAACGGCCATCTACCTGTTCTACGACTCTACGAACTCGGGATTTCCTTGTCCTTTTCCGCCGCGGCGAAATGAACTCTATGCACTCTATTACCGCGTACGCGTTCACCGTATTTCTTTCTGACAGTTCGTCCCACAGAATCATCACACGCACAAATTCTCCCGCGAACGGATCAACGAAAAAAGTAATAAAATCAAAACCGAAAGGTCGAAAAACTGAACCTCCGATACGAATGAACCAAACCGAATTGAAAGATCTCATTAGAACATGGTATTAAGTTGCAGAAATACCGCAATAAAATAATATAACATGGACATATAAATATAATATAAATATACCAACATAAAAATGTATTACAAGTATCAATTGATTAAACCGTATATAATACTTTTAAATGTTTAGTAATATTGTTAATACTAATTTTTGGTGACAAATTTTTAATAATATTATTAACTTTCTACAAAAATTAAAAAAAAAACGTAAACGTTGCATTTCTGTCTATCAGATGTTCCTGCCCTATATTATTTTACATTCTTCTCTACGAAACTGTTTGTTATTGCCAGCAACCTACAGTTACGTATGCCCGATATGATATCCTAGGAAAAGAAGTCACGCTTCGGGAGAGATCACTCCGAGAGCGATCGTATCAACACATTTCTTTAACGAGGATAATTTCGGGGTGGCGCGACATCGCGATCTACCGCAGCTGCGTTTCGCTCTGATTCTACTCGCGTGCAATTTCGTGTGGGCACGCACATACACGCACACACGCACACACGTAGGTGTGTGTGTGTGAAGGCGAAGGTGAATTTTTGCGCCTCTCTCCGTGAGAAGAAACGCTCGCACGGTAAGACACTGATATATCTTGTCGGGAGCGCCGGCGATCCCCCGTACGCTGGATACCAGATCCACCCGTGTATATTTGAGTGCGTACACGGATGGGGCACGCATGGATGACTGGGAACCCATTCCATCCCGACGCGTGAGGACGATCTTGATCGGCGACGTGAGATCGCACACGAGAAGGAACGGAGAACACCCGCGAACGACCTCGATTCGCGTAAATCGCTTCCCTCGATCCCGCGGGAAGAATTCTTTTTGAACGAGGGACTCGGTATCCTCTATTAGATCCTATTACATGCGAGAGTCCCATCGCTTCCTATGTAATTACCGAGTCACTATGTATTCGCGCAAGGTTCGCAGGCAGCTGCGGAATGAAATTTTTATTTAATCGCTTATTTTTATGGATGTTTAATTAGTGGCTGAAGCAGTAGGCTTCTCAACTCAAAATATGGATTTTTAAATCGTTAAACGTTATAATTTGTTCAATATTATTAATTCTGTAAAATTTACAAAGTGTTCTTAGCGTCTTTTGTGTGCTTTAGATTATTTGAAACATTTAAAGCTTCAAATTAAGAATAGCTAAATGTATTCTAACTTCGTAATAGTTTTCAGTTTCATTTTTTTAATGAATAATGAATAATTAATGAATAATTCAGATCTGAATTAACAAGCTCATAGATTTGGATAAGTTTGACTCTTCGAATAATAAAATCCGAATCACATCTTTAAATAATTTATACCTGGATTTAAATAATGGAATAATTATTTCAGATAATATATCCTGATTTAGAACCCTTTTAGTACCAAATTATGAATAAAATATTTAACAATCACGATAACAGAAAAAAAAAACACGCGATCGCGCGACATTCTTCAGTTTGTACAAAACTGCGCGGTTTGCATAATTTCGCTCGTATGCCGAAAATAATGTTCAAGTAACAGCAGCAGCGCAGCAAACGCTCCTCGATGAAAAGGCTCTTCCCTCGTCTTCCCTTTTTCGCATTGCGGGTTATTAGCTAAGAAGATATCGGCGCTACTCGCGATGCGCCAAGTCAAGACCACGAACCGTTTATTACGCGTCTTAAGTAGGATTACGATGCGGTCGGATGCGTGGCCCTTTTACGCGACGCATAAAGGAATCCGCGACCGAAATTTTCCCCGGCGCGACGTTTCGACGCCGGCACGTAATGGCACCGATAAAAACTTCAACAAACATGACATGCGGTAAAGCCAAGGTACGCCGATCGTCATAGGTATAACGATCATCATCCTTCAAAACTAGCAGTAAATTCTTTCGCACCGTACTTACACAGACATTAATAATGATCCCTTAATTACAAAAAAAGAACACGGTATATTATAATCTTTAATTTTTTTCTTAAGAATTGTTTTTTCAAGATTAGATTGTTTTTTCAAGAACTACTAAATTTCAAATTTGACAATTTCTTTACGATTAATTTATATATATATATATGTTATTATGTGATTATGATTAATTATATATATATGTTATTATTATATTAATGTGTTACGTATATATTTAATATCTACATAAAATATAAATAGAGGAGACCTTGATCCTGCAATCTGCAATCTCTGAACTGTACAACACAAGTGTGAACCGGTCTTTAAATGGTTTCGTAATGTCGTGTTGGGCCCAGAGGTCACAGCAGAGCGACGATAGGGCGTTATTGCGCGCCAGTCGTTCCGAATCGGTCGGTCGCCGTTGAACGCGCAGAGAATATCGTCTTCTTACCACGTTAATTAATTGCGAATCTCGGCTTGCCCGTAGTCGCGCGGTCCCCCATTAGAGCTTAAAAATAATTGAACTGGATTCCAACGTGTCAAGGCTGGCGCACCAGCCTCGGTATCGGTCCTTTTCATGTCGTTCATTAGTCATCGGGCCGCTGGTTCCCGCGATAAACCCGTCACCAGCCAGTCCTTATTAAGGTCTTTTTATTGCACTTTTTATTGTTTCGAGATATCAAAATATCGAGATATTGGATCACGATGACAGAGAAAGTGATTATTCTAATCCTAATACTAGCGATCCTTTTCGAGACACGAATATCTAAAGAAGGAAACGATAACTTACCGGTGGCCCTGGTACGAGGTCTTGACGAGCTTCACCGCAAAAAGGAACTGTATGGCGCAGACCAGCAGGCAACAGAGATTGAGGGACAGGGCGAGGGCGCACAGCGCCAGAGTGACCTCGTAGACAATCACGAACTCTTCCGGGCTGATAAGACTGTTGGACGTGACCGTGAGCGGCGAGATCTTCAACAGGAAGATGACCGAGAGCAGTGCTAAAAGTAGGGATACCAGGCAGAGCAATCCGAGGCTCGTCAACATCTCCTTCACGCCAGCCTCGTCACTCCGATGGAGATTCCTGGACAGGGACGATGACCAGGAAGCGTTGAGGGGTATCACCGTCGGCCCACCGGCCACCTGGCCGGCCACAACGGGAAGTGCGGACGTAGCGGGCGCGGGTGACGGCGTGGTTTGACTCGGCAAGCGCGACAGCCTCGAAATGTCAAAGCCGCCATTCGCCTTTGGCCTGTCCTGATGCGCTACGCTCGTCTGCGAGATGACGGTATGACCCAATTGACTCGTTGAGACGTTATGATTGTTATTATTGTTGTTACTGCCACCATTGTTACCATTGACACCGCCAACCGGACTAACACTATTGACCGAGTGCTTGGAGGTCGATAGAGTTGACACGTTGAGCGCGTGCGAATGGTTCAGGCGTTGCGACAGGTTGTTGACGCTCAGCTGGGAATGGTTCAGCGGATGTCGATGCGTCGACGACGGAGTCGTCGCCGATTGATGCGTGTTCGACACCGCCGTCGGTCTCGCCACGGAATCGTACACGTCGACGGCGCCGTTGTTGCCGCGATGCCCGGTGACGCCGCCGCGGGTCCCCGTGCTCCCGGTGTAGTGATGATGATGAAGATGCTGCTGCTGCGGCTGTTGCTGCTGCTGCGACTGCGACTGAGGCTGTTGCTGCTGCTGATCCTGGTGCAACGGACTGTTGTGCAAGTGGTGATGGTGGTGCCCGCCGTGCAACGAGCCCGAGCTCGTCTGATAATCATTGTGATGATGCCTGGAGCCCGTTGACGACGGTTGCCCCGTCAGAATGTGCTTCAGCATTACTCGACACGCTGGTGTCACGCGGAGTGAGGCTTCTTCTCTTCCCTTCTGATACGGTGATCCTCACATGGCGACCTTGTGAAAGAAGAGAGTACTGAATTGCACCGAATCCACCGTGTCATAACACGTAGATGTTCACTTTGACCTTCCTCAGACTAGATTCGTCGTATCGGAAGACGTCGCTTGTTTCTTCATCACGTTGAATGTCCTACGAGATAAGATTAATTGTTTGTCCAGGCTTCCAAGTCACATACCACGTAACACATAACACAAAACACTTGTTTGTCGATTAAGTTCAATTCTCTTCAATTTAGATTCTTCGTGTTGAACAACGTCACTTCTCTCTTTCTCACACTGCACGAACGTTTCACACAATGATTAAATTTCTCTCTAAACTTCCGAGCTACGCAAAGTCCATCGCTAATTAATACGCAATTCATCGATTTCGAAAGTTTCGAGCTAATTTCATCTTCGTCACTCAAAAATTCTCATAGTAAAATAAATTGCTCCTTAATTTGTCTCGTTTTACTCTAAATACGTGAAAGGCACGTTATTTGCCGGTTTAGTTCTTTAAAGCTGGAAGGAATATGCCCAAGGCTCGTTCGAGCGCTACGTTCCCGGACTCAGCGAGTTGCTGCACACCAGTTGCTCCACCATGGCGACGGCCTCTACCAGACGGCGGCGGTGACTCTCTCACATATCGGGTTCACAGCGTGGAATTATGCGACAACGGGCAGCGAAACGGGTTCGCTAAGGGCATGATTGGGTCGATCTGTGAGAGCCCTCTCTCTCGCTCCCCTTCTCGTTTCCTCTTCTTTTTCTTCTTTATCAACGACGACGCAATCGGTCGATCGGTACGTTAAGGCGGCTGCAAGCTCGGTTTTCTACCACCGTCTTCTCGTCGGCTACGCACGGTCTCGTCAGCCGGCATGGCTTCCGAGATGGTGCCGGCGGTGCCTCTGGAAACAGGTCGGAGAAAATAATTAATGGACCGACTGTTCACTCTCCGCTGTCGGTCGGAATAGTCTGACCGTAAAAAGAAGGATAGATACGGGGGTATATAATCTATCCGGCACGGCAACGAAGAAAACGGACTTCTCGCTTCCCCACTCGGCATATCGACGCTTCGCACAATCCGAAATATGTGCTATTGATCACGCGCGGTGAATTCTGTGTCATAGGATGGAATCTGAAGAATTTCAAGTATAGCTTCGATACGTGAGGAAGCAAATGCACGGCTATTCGGCTGAGGCCGGACTGAAAGCGTCGATCGGGTGGAAATTGTGAAAAGAATATTGCAGAGGCAAGAAGTAAAGTAGGTGACACATCTCTCAAATGCGGATGAAAAGAGAACAGTTTCGTTTTAACAGACCGCCGCGTCGGCTGGTCGCATCGTGACGGAGCGCTTTAAAGCGCGACCGTCTCTACTAACACAGAATGTAACGTGAAAAGGTTCTGGAATCGAAATTATCATCGCGGTTTTTGCTGACGTTACTCAGTCAAGGCGTAAAAGCTCCTCGACTCCTTTAACGCCCGTTTTGTAATTCCAACTTCGTTTCGGCTTCTTCACGATTCCGAGCAACCAGCTCTTTCTTTACTTCCGGAGCATTATTTCTTTGTAGTATGTATACTGTTAAATTCGTAATGTCAAATTCAGAATCAATACAGAATCTCAGTCATTTTTAACCGTTCCTTGACTCGTCACTGTTTCTACTCGATATATTAATTTAATTACAACATGAAATTAAATAATACGTTGAGAACATATTTTGTGTTAAAATAATAATTTCGACATACAGTTAAAATAATAGTTAAAATTAACAAAATATCAGTTACTTTTACATTTACTTAACTAAAGGAATTGATTTAAATTTGAAAAATCCTTTAATATTTAAAAATGTACACTGAAAAAAATTCTGGGTTAAAAACAGACGAATCAGAAAAATCTTGTAGGATTGATCACATATTCTGGTTATTATAATAGGAGAATTTCTGATTATTATAAGTTATAAAATATTGAGTTCTATTATAATAACCAGAATATTTGTTCAATCCTACAAAATTTTTCATCCGTTTTTAACCAGAATTTTTTTCAGCGTAGTTAGATATCTATCTACATACATCCTTTTTATTCCTCTGTTTCATTAGATTTTTCAAAATCCTTCCTCCTGCCGAAATAAAAATTATTCAGAAACAAAATGCTTCACGTTCCATGTAAAACAAAAAAAAAATGAAAAACATGCTCAGTGAACGATCCATACTATCAGGGAGCCCCGAGGACATGGCGGCGTAATTAGAAAGATAGCACGGCGGTACGCGTAACACTTAGCGGGCAAACGATGACCTTTAACGGCGCGCACACAGCTGCACGCGCTCGCGGAAAAGTCGCGTTGCGACGTGGTATGCGGTCGAGAGGCTTGTGTATGTAGCATCTGATGTACATCTGATTGCGGCGCGAAGAATCCGAAAGACAAATTGCCCGCAATTGCGATAAGCGAGTCGCGAGGGAAAACTGACCGATTCAGCGATGGCCGGTGGGTTCGCGTGGGACAATCGCGTCGATACTTCATTTATCGTGTGCTCGCGTTATTATCACTTTCTACGAGCGTACACAGCCTCGGCGGAGGGAAAGGGGGGAAAGAAACTCGTTGTTCATACATTTCCTCTCACTCGGCACGAGCAGGTCACGCGAGCTCGTCTCTTCGCTTACCTAACGGCATGCATATAGAGTCATCTAGAAATGTAATTGCAATTAGAAATTCTCTCCCGTGAATTTTGAGAGATAATTCTCTTAATTAGAAAACCGCCGTGCGGATATAATTCTTAAATTATTGTATATCAAAGGCGATTAAATATAAATTCTGATGAATCTCAGTAAATAATTTATGTTGATTTAATTGATATTCACTCAAGAATTTAATATTATTAAAATTTCCATTTAAAGTTTAATCACATTTCGTTAATATAATGACTATAGTTTCTTTTCTTTACGTGTCGTATCGATATGTTTTAAATAAATGAAGGAAAAAGAAGAAGAATAACGTGAAAAAGATGACTTTATTGCCACGTCAATCCATTTCATGCGACGCTACGATTAAATAGTCGGTATGTATACTTTATTGAACATGCCATTACTGAGAAGCATGAAGAGACTGTCATTCCGGATCGATGAACTCGATTATAACTCGGCACCGCAACGCCTACATGTCGCATGAAAAACATGTTTACGATTTTTATTTCCACCTTGCTCGTGAGAATAAAAAATATTTTCGTATTCCCTATGGCACTTCACTCGCCAACACGAACAACTTCGAAATATCTGGAGAACAGAATTATTTTTTGAAATGCGAATCTGAAGGAAACACAATCGATTTGCTCACTTCCAGCTTTCTTTTTTGCCAGAACTGCGTCGCGTTTCGGTCATTCGCGCCGAAAAATTGACGCTATTTTCCAGTAGAGAAGCTTACGCGCGCTAACTACTTTCGAATATAATTTTCACGCTATTTATTCCGCATTGTTTTATTTTACGAGGCTACGTAAAATTCGTAGAAAGAGTCGGCATACGTCAGCACGGATCCAGGTTGCTATACTAAAGAATCTAAATAAACCAAGTCCACAAAGCACAAAGTAATTGTTATCACAACTTAGTTATCACAGCAAAGCACGAACATAAAGTAACGCGAATTCCTCGCGTTTGATCAAACATTGTTTTCAACGTAAATCGTTCTTATAAAGTAACAAAATTATGATGTGAAATTACTCTTCGTTACTTTCGTTACGTTGCTCTCTGCGTTATCTCCTCGGATAATCTATTTGGAAGCTTTCTTCACTTTGTTCTAACCCGAGTATACGTGACAGTTGTTTTACTCTCTTCCGGTGCTCACGAGAATGTCAGACACAGACTGTAAGCGAGGGTAAAGCGCGCGCTATCCTAGTTATAAACAAAACATCCTTGCCCGAATGTATAAAATCAGCGTTATTGGTCGTCCGTGAACCAATTACACGTTAAATGTGATCCTACGTGCATCTCGTCGTCACGGTACCCTGAGTCCTTATCGAAGGCAATCTTCGTGGCGTAACATGATTCGATCCCGCAAATTCCTCCCCTGCCTCTCTCTCTTATCCTTTGCCGCCGCACGATATACCGGATCGCGTGCTACGATCCAGAACCGCAAGATCGGCTATCGTGGGCCGCGGGCACCTCTGTCTCTCTCTCTTTCTCTCTTTTTCCCTTTCTTTCGCTCTCTCTTTCTCTTTCCGTTGTCAATAGTCAGGCTTGACTCATAGAAACGGGTTCCGCTCGCATTCCGGACGTTCAGCCTGCCGTTCATAGCAGAAAGCGCATTGCCGCATCGATATCCGCGCACGTGATGTGCGGGATTCCGGTAAAACGCTCGCAGTGTCGAATTTTGTTAAAATAATGTACGCAGGAGAGTCAATTTCGTGCAGAGAACAATTTCGTGTTTTTGATATTTCAGTTTAGACTTTTATCCCATTCAAGTTCCGCCGAAATCTAAATTTTTACACGTTGCTACTTTTATTAAAATTGAGCTATCTCAGCTCTTTCTTAACGCAATAAACTAAATTTTCTTTTTCTAAGAATCCTTTTAGATACTTCTTTAAATAGAACAATTCATATATAAATGACAAGCTCCGAAAAACAAATCAATTATTTTTCTTTTTATCGTTATTGACACATTGTTCTTTTAAATAAGACTATCGCAATATTATAATTATTGTTTTTCTATTTTTTTCTCTTATTTTTACATGACTTCGAGAATCTATCTACGTATCTATCATTATTTTTACGTTTAGAGTTGCAATGATTGTTACATTAATCGACATTTGCTCAGTAAATTGATTACTTATTCTTCGTCAAAGTATTAATCGGTAAAGACATTCGTTGTTCGCGATTGTAAAGTGAAAACGACGCACGGTCTCCAGCTGAGCGAATCGCTAGACTAATACGAGGTGTATTTAAGTTCTCCGACTCGTGCGTCGCGTGTTTATTTGCGGCCGCGTGATTTGCATGGAAACAGAGAGAAGCGCGATTTGAGGAAGTCGCTTATTAACGGCAACCAGGATATTATCGGCACGATGCCATTGACATCATTATCATCATTCCCATCGTTTTGCTTGGGTAGCGAGAATCTCTAACCGGGATGGACGACGTTCGCTTATACCGCGGTCGCATTGATTACTGCAGGTTGCAGGTTTATTATCCTATATTGATTACAGACGTCTTTCAACTTTTAATGCTGACCCGGGCAATCTTACATTAAATTCACTCGGAAGCCAAACTCAATTTCACTTTTAATTTTTTAACTTTGATTTCAGAATGCATGATTAATTTATAATTCCATTAAATTCTTCTACTTTTTATTTCGTGCAGTTGATTATTTTAACTTCTGCAACGCTCAAGAATTAATTCCATAAAAAATATGTAGCGTAAGGCGAAGCCTTACTTGAATTAAAGGAATAAAATCAGTTAAAAGTTTGCAAGAAAAATTTAAAAATCTTGAGACCAATTTCCACATAAGTTTTATATGCTTGTTCAAATGACTTGACTCTAAAAGTCACTTTTCAAAATTTGAAATCTTTTTGAAAATGTTTCATCCGATTCTTTCTTTAACTGATTCAAGTACAGTCCCGTCTTACCCTATAAAAATATACTTTCATAATACAGAATGTTTTCCGGAAAAATAAAAATTAATTATGTTAATTTCGTATTTTGTCTGTACCTATGCCCTCATTTGCAGACTTTGCGAGATATTGTTTCAGCGCTCACGGCACGGTCAGCAAAATAATGGGATTACGTGCGCGTGTGAGGTTTCCCCAGCTACGACCGAAGTCCTATGCGCACCGTTCTTATCCAATTTCACGACTTCGTCGTCTTCCATCGCGCGGTCGCAACTTCGTTTTCCTCCTTTTTATTTCCCGTTGGCGTTTACGGCCGACAACCGGCTTTCCTGGCCGGTATCACGTCCGGCGATCGATATTTACGAGATAAATAGATCCCTCAAAGGAAATACGCACTTCTGTACTTCTATTCCTTAATGTACATTCGAATTATAGCTTGTTATTTTAATTACACCGCGTCGCAAATCATTTCATTGAAGATAATTTCCAAACTTCATTAATCGAGTTGATACAACCGAGTCTTTCGATCTCGATATTTATTCGAATTAATAATTAAATCGATTCTTTAAGTGACTATTTATAATGTTGCTTACGCTTTGTCTCGCATGAATTACAATCGAGTATGCTTCGTACGCATTCGCGTTTGCAAATTTTAAAAATTACTTTACTCTCAATGTAATTCGTATTTCTTTTTACACAGAGAAAAATATATACTACCTACGAATAAATATACTTGTTCTAAATATTTGGTTTATGTGTACCATATATCCGCAAATTTATCATAAAGTCATCATAAGCATCACATTTAGTTAAAACATATTTTGAACTTGTGACGAGTATATCTTAAACTATTATTAGGAAAATATTTTTTACTGAAGAAAACTATTACTTAAATAAAATAAAATAAGTTGCTTTTCTCATCTGTAGAATGAGTATTTTTCATCAGTGTGTAGGACTGGTAATATATTTGTACGTGGTATATGTTTTGCTCTGTTTCTTCTAATTTTCACATCTTTATAGCTTTAAAAATATAAGATATATTTATGCACACGCCACTTGGTACATCCGCGAATGCGAGACTCGAGAAGACGCGTAAATGATCTCCTAACGTCCTAGCGTACAGTGATGTGATTCCCGGAAGACATGTCGCCATAACGTTACAACGCAACCCATGAGGCGAAACGTCTAATATTTCTGATCGGGGAACCGATGGAATCTGGCCTTTACAGACAGGTTCCTTTGAAAACACCTAATGACCATGTATTTTGTACGGGCCAAGTGCTTAAATTACCGAAGCGTGAGGGGGCCATAAATACGCTCGTAACGTGCCGTCGTTCTCGAAATTTATTTTCGTTTTCCTTTAAAAGCGTCCAGCTTGTTGGAATTATCATGAGACGTTACGAGAACGATCCATTTCTCGGAAAATCAAATAGAAAATTAACAGGACTAAACAAATTCGAAAAAAAAGTATTTCTTTAAAAAGTTATTCAATATATTAGTCTCTTATCAATTTCCACAACAAACTAAAACAGAATTATACATATTAATATGATCACAGATTGTATCGGCTACAATATCCAACGGTTTCGTTTCACGCTGTGCGTTTCGTTTCGCGCGGTTTTGTTTTTCACGTGAAAATAAACGCGTTTCAACTCGCGATCGTTCAATATATTATCGTGCAGCATCACGGATGAATTGACGCTGCAGTGCGGAGCAGCACTTGGAGCATTTCCGTTTTCACGTAACGGACGATCGGCGTAAATAGCCATCGGGGAAAGAGAGAAGGGAGGCAGATCATCCAGTGCGGCTAGATCCGCGGCAAGGTCAATGATTTTCCGACCGCGGACCGATGAACTTGCGCCTCGCGCCAGTGTACGTACGTACGTACGTACACCGAGGTCCAGCCGTGGAGTCGGGCCTCGATGTGGCGACGAGAGGGCAAGAAAAAGAGAGGGAGACGAAGGGAGAGAGAGAGAAAGAGAGGAGAAGGCAAGGTCGTTGCCTAGATAACAGTTGCGAGGTACAGTTGGCTCGCATGCCTGCAACTTCGGCAGAAGAAGACGAAGGAGAGAAAGGGCGGCTGAAGGGATCGATGTGGCGAGTGCAAGGGAACGAAAAGGAAAAAGAGAAGGGTGGGAAAGAGAGATGAAAGGCCTCGCGCCGGAGAGAGAAGGAGAGTGCTTCGTATAATGAGCGCAACGGGGCCCTATAAAGCGGCAAGCGAACGAGCTTGAGAGAGAGAGAGAGGGATTATGCTATCGGCGTGATATCTTTTCTTTTTTTCTTCCGTTGGGCCGCCGCTATGGTTAGAGGAGCGATGCGAGAGCGCAGTGATGTAAGAGAGATGTACCTATATACCAAGAGGGACCCTTCTTCCTCCTTTTCCCTCTCTCGCCGCGCACGTCTACCCCCTTCCTTCGCTCCTTCACTTACCGTACACTCTCCATACTCTTCCGCGCTTGTATCCCCTCGCTCTTCCCGTCGCGGATCGGGCCCTACACATACGCGGCCCGGACCCACTGAATTTAACGTGGCAGGTGCCTGCTGAATGGACGCGGCTAGGGACCTCGCAACGGGCCCTTCCCCCTGCTCGGTTCTCTCTCTTTCTCTCTCTCCTTATTTCGTCCCGATGCCGCGTCGTCTTTCTGCCTGCTTCTGCCTTTCTCTGTCTTGCTTCTCTATAACCAACTCTTCTTCGTCTCTCTCTCTCTCTCTCTCTCTCTCTCTCTCTCTCTCTCTCTCTCTCTCTCTCTCTCTCTCTCTCTGTCTTGCTCTCTGGCCCTCTCTGATGATGGCCGCGATCGCTCTTGCTTGCATTATGGCACACAAGAAACGCTCGACGAGCGCTCTCAATCATTTACAGAGAGTCACTTCGGCGTTGACGAGATCCTCGGCTTCTCCTCTTCTATCCTTCCTTCCTTCCTCTTTTTTCTCTCTCTCTTTCTTCGCGCCGACCAACGACGGTGTCCGTGTTTGCTCCGGTTTTGCTCTATCCGCCGCAGTTTCGCGGAATCGCGTGTAACGAAGAGCGATCCGAGCTCGCTGTGTTACCTGCCGGCGGGTCGTGTCGCTTTCGAGAAAACAGGTGGAGAGGTAGAGGCAGGTAGGCAGGCCAGGGCTTGATAGACTACGCGGCGGATCGCGAATGACCGGCATGTCATTCCTCGGCACGAGGGACGAGGCGGAAACCGTTGAGGAATTTGGGCGCGCGAGATAGCTCGGAACGCGAGAGGTGCACGTAAAAACCGGCGGGCATGCTTCAGCTGGCTTCATTAGACGGGAATTAGCGTATCTTTTACGCACACGCAACTATCGCACGTACGTCGTTTCTGTCCTTACTTATCCGACAATCTCGAAAGATTAAACTCGGAAGATTGGAGAAGCGGCTTCCAAAAAGAAAACCATCAGATACTCTTTTAATCGTCACTAATCATTATAATGATTCCCAAGTTGGAATCGAAAATGTCGCGGTATCGAAATATAATTTCGAAATAAACGCTGTAGTTGAGAGTAAAGGGATTTTAACAAATGTCCTTGTAGTGTGGAAAATAAATAAAAACCTTTTCCTTTTGTCGCATTCCGCGTATAAAAATATTTAAGATGAAATCGTGAAGAAGCGTGTACCTTCGCGAGATATATCATTAATTTCCGCCGCAGTTTAATCGATTTACCGAGTCTTTTCGTGCTACTAATTACAATGCGGACAGTGATGGACAATTTAATTAACTGCTATTAGCGTCAGTTGACATTAGTAGAGCCGGTTCTATCTCTACCTCGTAGAGAAGATCGCGACTCCGTTTTTCGAACGATGCGGCTGCTACGGGAGAGAGATGAGAAAGTGAGAAGGAGAGAGAGAGAGCGCGCGCCCGGCCGCAGGATCGGCGCAGAGGATCAGAGAGAACGCAAAGAAGAATTGTGAGAAAGGAGAGAAAATTGCAAAACGACATACCGTGCGACCGCACACGCCGAGAGGATAATTCTATGGTGCGGCTTAAAACCGCGCGCAATTTGGCCTCACGCCAACGTTTAAAATGTGTTACAACACAAACATCCCGGCGGGAGTCGGGATTTAAAGAAAATAAATGAATAAATAAACACGGAACGCAAAATCCGCGCGGTTAATTCTAATTGCGTGATAAATAAAAAAAAATTGACGATACGTACGAATGAATCACAGCCAGCAAAGCCGCCAGAGAAAAAACAGATTTCTTAACCAAATCTCAGGAACGTAAATCGTTGCTTATTGCGATTCGCTAGCTGTTCGCCGTTTCCCGTGCCAAAGCTGTATTTACTTGAAATCTGCATTTATCTATTTTTATCGTCGGTTTATATATTATATTATTATATTCCCTCCCCTCTCCACCTCCGTTTGGAGCGAAACCGTTTGAAACCTCGTGCAAAATGTTGCTCGTAATTGTCGGCTTTATGCGCGATTCTCGTTCCTCTAGCGCGTGCACGCGATCCTGCTTGCAAAGTGTGTTAATATGTGATTTACACGAGAAGATAGAATTATCGCCGCCGCCGTCGATACCGCCAGCCAAGGAAGAGACGAGGAAACGAGTCGTTGCGGTTAATACATCGTTGCGTGAATACGATGCCACACGCTGCCACTTTGCGGGGAAAATCTCCGGCGGTTTGACGTTCTCTCCGCAGAGGCTGGAGAGAAGGGAAGACACTGTCAGAACACGCGGATATTAAAGTCGAAACGCGCGCGCGCGTCTCATATTCCCGGAGCGGACAGCTAAAAAGGCTGGAGTGCCCACAAATCGGATCGCGACAGAATAGGATACCGATGCTTCCTTCTTCGCCCGCTCGCAGGACATCGTCGACGAGCTTAGGATAAAGTATCGCGTTACCTCACCACACCACACTTACGAGGGATCGTCTTCATGCACGCGTGAGGCTCAATTTGCGAATGCTACTCTCGTATTTAAAAATTCGAAAATGTCAGATTTCCACAGATATCAGATTTTATCGTGTGATGGCCAAAAAAAAATGAGCTTTCAAAGTGTACTTTTAGCAATAAATTTGTTTTATGCTTGTAATATCTTATATAATGATCATCTTTCGTGGTATTTTGAAAATTAAATTTTATTTTCAAAACAATTTTACATTTTCTAAATATTTCTGTTAAAATTTAAAAAAAAATGTTTTTAAAATATTTAAAACGTTGACATATATTTGAAATATATTTATGTCAAATGTAAATACAATTAAATTATAACTTCAAAAAAAAAAAAGGAAAATGGGAAACAGAGGCTTTGTGTTCCAAGAAAGATATACGAGCCGCTGAGAGTCAAAGTGCATAACGAAATTTTTCTCATTTTAAGAAGCAAGAACGTGATTGAATGTAAATTCAGACGTGCATTTTTTCGTTTCCCCAGCTGAAAGTTGAAACTCTACGGTTTACGTTCCCTATAAATTTTCAGTACTGGTAATTTGTAGTTTATGTCACATACATTATAGATTTCCATTTAGAGAAACGAGACACAGCCAGACTTTACGACAATTAACGATTTGTTTGGTGAAATCTACCAAAGAAGTATTTGTCAAAATTTCTCATGTTAAAGAAATTTTAGTGACGTCATGCTCCCTTTCCCCCGTCCTTTACAGTCCCTGAAAGTCGTACGTAGCTTACTTTTCCACTCTTGAGTTATATCACTTTGGTTCTCGGCGGCTCATATCTGTATCAAAGAAGAAGAAAAAGAAGACTGAAATGTTCTCGGAAATGCATTCCTGCCGTTGGTACAACACACCTGCCGCGGATCCGCAGATTGCGCCGGTTATCGCGATTAAACACGCGCGCATCATTGTCGGCACTGGCGAGCGCGAAAGAGAAAGAAAGAGAGAGAGAGTGTAAAAGGCAAATACGTAAATTTAACGAATTCACGTTTGAACTCGGCTTTCGCTATTTTCCAACGTTAATGTTCGCCCGCTGCGCGTGCGGAGTGTCCTCCTCCGTAAACGACAAATCCGTAAACCCGTCTCGGCATGCTTCTTAATAATGCGACCTTGAATTCCAGTGCCTTCGCCGCGAACCTTCGCGTTTATATTCTCTTCATTGGGCCCCGGCTCCGCTGGAGACAATGCGCCCGTTCGACTTAGGACCGACGCAATAAGAGCTCGACGGGAACGTGATGAAACAAAAGTCATTTCCGTTTTCCGCTTTCAAATTGATTTCACGATTGCACGCGCCACGTAAAGCCAGTATCAGATTACGTATCCACATCGAGAGAGAAATATAGTAACGTTTGGCCTTAACCATAATTTTATAATATTTCTAACACGAAATATGATTAATTTAACAATATGCATCATTATGTTAACCATAATTATCATTAGAAATATTATAAAATTGAGTGAGGCCAAAAGTAGCTACATTTTTCTCTCAGTGCAAAGATTGAGAATTGTGAAGTAAAGATGAAAATTTCATCAATCGGAAATTTCAATTTAATTTTAATGTGTTTCGTTCTAATTAGTTGAATTGTAATTAGTTAATTAAATAAAAGGCGTGGCATCCACCGAGTGCGTCCCAAGATAACGAACGTCTGTATTTGCCTAATAACGATGGCAATAATAATGGAGGGTGATAGACCACGTGGTGGACATACGCGCGTGTTTGTTCGATCGGAGAAAAATTAGGTCGTGTAAGCAACGATCGGCGTGAATGCGAAACGGCATGAACTCTTAAACGACGGTGACGTAAGAGGCACGGGCTAATCTCGTTCGTGACCTCATTATTAGTCCCGTTTTTCTTCTTCCTTTATTTTGTAAATTACATACGGTTACGAGCACACGCTATCTTGTGAACTTGGTCAGCTCGAAGTTCGTAGATCGCGGCTTTCCTGCCGCGGAATGAATCGAGACGGTAAAGTCGACTAGTTCTACGGTCAAAAGTCGAGTCGACTTTTTAAATCGTACGCCAATGGCATTTAATTGAAAGAATTGGCGACAATCCCTGAATAATTTCTATCTACTTTCCTTCTATATAACTCATATTATTTCTAAATTATCGAACAATTAAGAGAAGTTATGGAAATTGTATCAGTAATGTGAGTATCGACCATCTGATTTCTCGGAGCAGCTTGGCGATCTAAAAATGCATCCCTCCAGAAATAGGATGTCGTCAATTACACCCCAACGCTTTAAACTGGGCCATCGGCTTGAGTGTGGAAATCAATTACCGTTAATAAAAAAAAAGTCGCAATTGCATTCACACTAGATTTTGCCTCTCTGATTTGAAATGAAGCTCGATATCACTGAAAAAGCATCTCTGTCTCTGTATATATTTTATAACTTTTAATAATGTAATAAAATTTTTCGTATCATATTTGCTTAAAAGTGTTTCAATTTAGAAAGAGAAGCCTGTTTATTTTAAGTAAGAAATTGAAAATTATAATACATTGTTACATTCGTAATGTCAACTTATATTCATTTTTAATAATTTCTTAGACTGCTCCCTATCAATACATCGTTAATTAAACTAAATGTTTTTTTGTATTAAAATAATAAGTTTAACACACATGATAGCTAAAAATATCATTCACTTTTACTTAACTCAAGGAAGGTTCAAAAGGACCCCGCACATTTTATATGAAAAAAATGGCTTCGGTCAAATTGGTTGAAATTGAAATATGTTGTAGTTTAGATGATGTTGAGATGATTCAAAGTCTCCGCAAAAAGTTTAAAAATCAAAAGGGTAAAAGATACGATGATATG
This sequence comes from Tetramorium alpestre, assembly GCA_021460005.1. NCBI lineage: Eukaryota > Metazoa > Arthropoda > Insecta > Hymenoptera > Formicidae > Tetramorium > Tetramorium alpestre. Next base: position 646,161 of record JAJVSH010000079.1, on the reverse strand, counting down.
AAATGAGTATCGTTGGAATTTAAGAAATGTCTTTGAACACAAATTAAGTTAATATATAAATATTATTAAATTGAAAAAATATATATAATATGTGCTACTTCTATAGTATTTTATGACTTTAAACTATGACTGTCGGGTGCCTTGGGAAACTTTTGAGTATCACCTAAGTTACAGCATATTTCAACTTTAGTCAATTTGACCGAAGCCACTTTTTTCATATAAAATGTGCGAGGTTCTTTAATTCTTTAATACTTTATCTTAATACTGTATCTTAAGATTTTGAGAAAAATATAATAGAAGAATCGATATAATTACTAGGGCCGGTTTTTCCAACTTCTTGGGAAGCAAACTAATGATTAAATCATACATCTGAACTTGTCTAATTTGATAAAACAAAAACGTATGATTTAGCTTATTAGTTTGCTTCCCAAGAAGTCGGAAAACCTGGCTTCTAGTTAATTACTTCTAACGCTGCTCGAAAATCCGATTAACGTCCATTTCTTCCGATGCAGATTAGCTTTAATCTCGATTTAACTTACTTTTCATCTTTTTCCAATTCTTAAGACTAAAAAAAAGATAGAAAGTAAGTTAAACCGAGATTAAAGCTAATCTGCATAGGCAGAAATAGACGTAAATCGATCACCGAGTTACTAACAACACATGCGAATGCCATATCACAAGTAATCGAAGCGCGCCACACGATTTCGTCGGTGATCGACCCAAGTTACTTCCCAAGTTTGGAGTCGGCCTGAGAGCCGGGGTCACGATCGAACGAGATACGATTTCGGCGCGCGAACGCTTTTCTTCCCTCGGGCGCTTTTTGCGCCGCGCTAACGGAACGGCGCATTAATAAATTTCTCAAGAAGAATCGATCGGCGCAAAAAACCGGCTCGCCGCTCGACGCTCGACGCCCGACGCTGATCCGCCAGGCGCTGTCACGCGTGTTTCGCGCGCTAACGGAATACTTTCGTCAATCCTCACGTTCGCGGACGGGCCTTGACATTACAACGGGAGAAGCGTGACGGATCGTCCGAGAGCGAGAAGGAAAAAAAGAAAACAAAGATAGGAAAAAGAATAAAGATGAAAGGGGAAAAACGCGGGGAGTTGGTGCTCGCGCGTCTACGGCACAGAAGTCTGAGCTCACCGAAATTATACCGGTTTCGGTATGCCGAGAGGAGAGCTCGAGACACGCCGCGAGACGGAGAGCGGCGAGGCGAGCGAGCGAGCGAGCGAGAGGAGCGGAGAAAGAGATGGGCCGACAGATGAAGAGAGAGAGAGAGAGAGAGAAAATTTCCGCGCGTCTGAGGCACCGCGTCTATTCGCGGCAATTTGGCGAAAGGAATCGAAAACGTGCGCTCTCGCGGGAAAGAGACAGGCGGCTGGAAATGGGTAGAGATTAAGCAGAAGGGGAAGGAGGAGGAGGAGGAAGGTGAGGAGCAGCGAAAGGGCTCGTCCGTCCCTGGTAAGCGAAACCGGGCGCGGGCAGGCGACTCACCTCGTGCCACATTCCGCTGTGCTGTAAACCCGCCGACGTTTCCGACGCGAGGAACGCCGCCCGCCACGTGAGAAGCAAATCCCTCGGCGTGAGGAGCGTAAGAAACAGGAATCCTCAGACCTCGACGCCTCCTCGCGCCTTTTTTTCCTCCGGCGCGGCGCGGTACACCTGCACACTCGACGGCGGCGCGGCAATCCGCTCTCGCACTTTGCTTTTTCAAATTTTCAAAGGCACACACGCGCACCACGGGCGACGACGCACACGCAGGATCGGGGATGCGCGCGCGGGCGCACGCACGTGAGAGGATGCTCGAACCAGCGAGCGGCCAGCCAACCGACCAACCGACTAACCAGCCAGCCAGCCAACGGGGCTGCCCGCATACCGACCGCACACACGCGCAGACGCGGCCAACGGGTTTCTCACGGCGGCGGCGGCGGCGGCGGCGGCCGAAACGAAACGTCAACCGACCACGAGCGGCAGCTGCACGATTCCGGCTGCGCGTTTACACGCCGACTGAACCGGCCCGGCCGAGCGACCAGGACATACTGACTGTTCGCTCACCTGCCCCTCCTTCCCCTCTCCTCGCGATGGCGAGGGACCGACCGATCGTGCGCGAAGGACCAGCCTCGCTCGCGGAATTCCGGAGCTGTACCGTCGACACGCGGAGTACTCCTGATCCGATTAGGGGCTGTGCTCCAAGACCGACGAGTGATTGGAGCGAAGTTTACCGCGTTGGAAATAAGTGTAAAAATTTACACGGATATGTTGCCTAACAGAAAAGTATTACTGTGCAGTAATTCATTGGCCAGTAATTAATTATTGCATTTAATTTTATTACACGATAATAAAATTACTAAATAATATAGTGATTTATTAATGGACAATTTATTATTGCACGGTAATACTTTTCTGTAAGGGTTGTTATTGGGCTACTTAAATCTAATCCCCGAAAAAAATAGTAAACCTTTTCTGTAACTCATAATCGACAGTTCGTTATCGTTGTAATATCGTTGCGCAGTATTTTTACTATGTGAAAAAGCTGCACGACATAATAATAACGAACTGTTAAGAGTTACAAAATAGATCTACAGGACTGACAATGATCCTTCTATTTAACTGTGCATTCTTGAGTTCAAAAGGAATTCGCCTTTAGGTCCGAGTCTTTTTCGGATACAAAAGAAATACTTTTTACACTCTTCTGTGAAATCCTTTTTGAAAGGATTTCTTGTGAATTTATTTGAAGCAAATTACGCTAATTTATAAACAATTTTTAAAAAATGTATCTTTTAGAGTTCATACCTGTGCTATTCGGGTAATAACTTACATTGCACTTTAAGGTCAGACAGAGACATCTTACGGAGATTGTCGTAGATTATCATTTTCGTCTTGTATTTTTCAAAATTACAGAGTTTATAGTTAAAATTAGAACGAAAATCTTGTAGGTCCTCGAAAATCTTGTAGGTCCTCGCATATAAAATCAGATTTTTTAAATCTAGCCTTTTCTCGTCGACGATCATTTTGCGGCAGGATGCTCGACAGCGTTTCAATAATTATGAATCAACCGTAACTTTATTCTGTAATATAATATACTCGCTTTTTTACAGCAGAATGTCGTTTTTTTTTTCAGTGAAATATAATGAATACACGTAAACGATAATATAATGCGCATGAATATTTATCGTAATCGTACATCAATCAAAAATATTAAAATTATATATATATATGTATATATATATAACTGTTTTTCTCCGATAAAGGTAATTTACAACATACATCTTTTTTTCTTTTTATCCTTATATCTTAGAGCTTAGGTGTTTTTTTCTGTCAAGTTTTCTGTCAAGTTCACATGTCTCACATGTAGAACGTTCGATCTTTGTCACGCACAATCTTCTATAAACAAGTTGTATACCGTATGCTTCTCAATTATCACGCTACAAATTTCTAAACTTGTATTACAAGACATATAACGCTTAATTATAGTAGTTCTTTATCCTATCATCAAATTAAACCAACAAAGATACAGTGCACATCGGTATGCAAGTTAAAGAAAGCCGTTGTTGCTTATTTATATGCTCGGTATCTATAAAACTTACATGGAAACCGTATTATTGAACGAATCGAAACCGTGCTCTTCGAATATAACGCGGATCTCGTCAATATTCCAATGTATACCTCATTTACGTATAACATATATATATAGATATATGCATCTGCATCTGTATATGTATATGTATATGTGTGTGTGTATGTATAAAATAATTACGAAATCCGTGCACCAAAAAGCGTTATATTCATACTCAACGGATGTCAACGGAGTTCAGTCGTTCCTTTATTGAGAACGTACAAATAACATATCTCGCTACAAGATTACAAGTATCAAGATATCTGAAAGCAAAAGGGATGATTGACTGTACTGCGAATACACTCTCGATTGATCGACGAAGCCGAGAAAGCGATTTCGTTAAATATAGCTGCAATCTATTATTTTCCAAGCAGGTTCCGCATTCATGCTCCTAACAAACATCGCAAAGTTATTTCGCGATTAATTAACTGTCGTGATTATGACCATGTTACGATCTACTCGTAAATCAGCCTGAAACATTCGTAAAGAAATGTACACGGAAAAATGACAGCAACGAAGCTACAATCGATTGCCCATGTTCCAGCGGAACACAGAAAATTGATTGTATGTAGAGCACATCGAAGAGGATACACGGATCAATAACCAAGGATAGAGATTCAGAAAAGTGAACAACTCATTGCAAAACGGTTAGTAATGGCCATATCATCACTTCTCTATCGTCTAAAACACGGACAAATCTGAGTCTAAATAAGAAAAACTGCAAATTGAACGAGTGAGTAGCGTGTATTCCGTCAAGACTGAGAAAAAGGGAGTAGAAGAGAGAGGGAGGGAGAGAGAGAGAAAGAGAGGATATAAGTTTATAATTTTTGACAGCCAGTTACCTCAAGTATCTCTCACGTACATTAACGTAAGAGGTAAATAAGGATAAAATTAAAGGTAATATTGGAATAACAGTATTGCGGATTGGTGGTTAGCTCATAGATACTTGTCCATTGGAGAGTAGTCTCTCAACGGCAGCGTTTATGTCTCCGAACGTGGCGATTAACGCTGGAAAAAAATACATATTATGTACGTCAGGCAGCCTTATTAAATATTAAAATATTAAAAAAAATATTTAACTCAAAGAATCAAAACACGACTGTAATCGAATGATATCGTACTGAAAATATATTACATGGATGAAAAAAATTTGTTCAATTTTTACTTCTTAACTCTTACCACCAATAAAATAGCTAAAGAGATTAGATAAAAAATGAAAATTACGATGTTAGGATGAAACTAACCTTGTAAATTAGCATCTCTATTAAGAAAACCCATAGCCGTAAGTTGTTCTAACTGTGCTCTGTAACGTTCCTCTGGTGGAGGTACAGGTTGACCGTCAACTTCTACACCTTGATTTAATGCCATTGCAGAAACCTAATAAATGAAATTTAATTTGATATATGAATATACATAAAGAATACAAAATTAAACGTTATATAATCAGATATGGAGTATGATTCTTATTACATCAAAATGTATCATATTGGAAATACAATGTATTAGCAACACATCACAATGCACATTTTTTAATCCTCATTAAAGATTATAGTGTTACGAAAGAGCATTACATATTTAAATTAATTGAATCAATTTAACATTGAACTATTAAAATTGTTTGTGAAGAAAATTGGATTAAAATTTTGGAAATTAAATGATTGTTCTTACCATACGTGCCATGAATTGGGAAAACGCATCTTGCTGCTGATTGCTATCCGATGGTTGGCTGGTCGGTACACTGGAATTCGTTCCGCTCGTGTTTGGTGTTGTAGGCGCAGGTGGGACCGTGATGCCCATACTGAAACATAGGCACACACGTCCGCACTTATAATCACGCGCTAAAACCAATCTGAGACTAGCGGATATAGCGGAGAATAAAGAAATTTACTTTTCCACGAGTTCGGGAGCAACGGTGCGCAGTTGTTCCATTCCACGCTGTATCTGCATAATGGCAGCCAGAGCGTCCGGGTTGGTGACGACACTCTGTATCTGCGGGTTTTGCATCTGTTGAATGAAGGCGGGCATCATCGCACGCATTTGCTCCTGCATCTGCGGATTCCCACGAAGAAACGGATTCGCTGCGATCACCCGGCTAGCCATCGCCGGATCGGCGGCCATCGCCTCCAGCATAGATCTTGTGTACGGAGCGTTCAGCATGTTTCGCATCAACTGTGGATTCTCCATCATCTGCGCCGTGAGGCTTTGCATACCTGGCGAGTCCAACAGACCTCTCCCTTGACCCTGTTGCGGCGTACCGCTGTCGGTCTGACTCTGACCCCACGGATTCGGCAATGGATCTCGATTTTCCTGGCCCTGCTGTGGATTCTGCAAGTCCTGATTGGAATTGCTGTTCTCAACCAGAGCGGCAAAGGGATTACGACCGTTCGTTGCTGCCGCTAACATCGGCTCCTGGATATCGCGATACATGCGACGTAGGGCGCTGTATCCACCAGGTATACTTTCTAGATTAGATAAAGCTCGATCATGCGAGCGCATCAGTTCCTGCAGCATTGACGGATTACGTGCCAACTCCATCGTTTGCCTGGAAATCAATTTTCTTGAATAACATTGTGCAATATTGCACAACAGTATCTATTATCTGTATTTTAAAATACTGACTGCCATTGATTCGGCAACTAATTTAAAAATATAAATAAAAAATGTATTTGAAAATCAAGAGATAGTTGGAAGATTTGCAATGATTTATAATGACCTAATAAGGAAGTACGAAAAGAGTGACTTGCAATTTAGCCCATTCTTTTGGACCCAGTCGAGCCCAACAAGCGTGTAAAAAACGCTCTAAAAGAGTTTTAAAACCAATAAATGGCACTATATATATATATAT